>OMNN01028806.1:0-14577 GCA_900302755.1 Chromis chromis
TGGATTTTGGCATCCATATTGATGAGACTTAGACACCCAAATAAACATTGTCCCAGAACAAGCACACTCCCTCATGCAAATAGAAATCCCAAATGTCACTGGCCTACCCCCACAGGAAAATGCACCCCACCACATGGAAAAAACATCAAACAATCAGGAACCTCTTGAGGAACATGACAATGGCCCAAGATGTTGATTTGACCTCCAAACTTCCTAGACCACATTCTGATCAAGCATCAACAGGATGCAGTGGAATAAGTTTGATTGACAGAGGCCCCACTGCACAAGCCAGAGTACCCAAAGGATCCACTGCCAACGTCCTGGTGCCAGACCCCATAGGACACCCTGAGAGGTCCTCTTGTCCATGCCCAATGGTTCAGAGCATTTTTGACCACATAAAGGGGACCAACACAATATTAGTCATAATGTTATGCCTGATCAGTGTATGTAGTATGTGCAATTAAAAAAAATCCCAATTATTCCCAGTGGAGACTGACAGGCTAAAATTATGTCGTCTTTGTTTATAATGCCTGGGAAAAAGCAAGAGCATTTGATATCATAACCAACATGACGTGATACTGGGAATATTCTGAGATTGTGCCACTACATGGGGGTCCTGATTCCTTTATATGTGTTTCTCTCCTCAGCTATCCGTGGTTTCTCCCCCCAGCACAAGATCACCAGCTTCGAGGAGGCTAAGGGTCTGGACCGCATCAACGAGCGCATGCCGCCTCGCAAGGACGGGGTGAACCACGTGGGTCACTCCATGGGAAAGATGAATATGTCAGAGGCGAACGGCACAGAAGACAACAGCAACATCCAGTGATGTGCTGTCTGAGCCTCAGAGAAACCGTGCCGCTGTTGCGCTGCGCAGCAAGACTTTGCTAAATCGGGAATTCAGGCCTCAGAACATAGAAATAAAACAGGCCCACAGATAGATCATGAAATCTGCAGCAAATCTAAAACGGGCGAAAAAGGTCATTTATTTTGTGACAGTATGTCATTGCACAGTTGGGGGAGGGGGAGGGAGCTGGGGTTAACAGGAGAGGGCAGGGATGAGGAGAGGCCAGCGGAAGGCAGTTTGACTGGGGGGAAAAAAAGTGTGGTTGAAAGTTGTGTCTGCCTGTTGTTCCCTTTCTCAATTCAACAACAGACTGAATTGTTGGGGGGTTGTGTTGTTTCGAGTGCTGTCTGCTCCTTCATTGCAGGGCCTGGCAGAAGACATAACTGCAGTATCCATGTCACACAGATCATTTTACTGTTTTATAAAGTGTTTATTATGAATCACTCACAAGTTCACTTCATGAGGAAAGTAATCTTGTTTACCTACATGTTTTTTTGCTAGTATTAAATCACACCACTTTGTGAGAAAGGAAGGATAAAGGAAGGAGGCAAAAAAAAAACAACTCTTAAAACATGCGGCGCAATCTTACCGGTGGACTTAAAATTTATTGATTTACCTTGTGGTAAGATGCTGTAATCCTGAAAGAGGACAGGATGCCCATTTGTGCTCACTAAACCGCCAAAGCCACTGCTGTCTGAGATCAAACTCCGCCTTGGGTATGTCTCAACAACCTCCAGCAGCTCTTTTACTCATCTTCCTCATTATCAGTCATCTCCCAGCAAGACAAACCTTGGAGGGGATGAGGGAAGAAAGGAAGGTGATGAAAAGAGCTTTTTTTTTTTTCTGGAAAATTTGGTTCTGCTGCTCACTGTAGATACCTCAGCATCACCGACTCAATACCAAGATTTAACATCTGAAAATGTCTCACTACCCCACGTGAAGATGCATCAGCATTTGTAGGTGAATCTCAAAGGGTTCTATCTCTATCCAGACCGTCCGCAAAGTTATTTACTTCCTCTACACTAACTGTTAAAGCATTTCACGTCACAGAAGCATGGCATTTGAACAAGCTTTTACCTCACGGGAAAAAAATATTGTGCAATTCACTTTTCTGGAACGTATAAACTTGAGTATCCTCTGCTGACGGAGGCTCAGGATCACGGTTTTCTCATCTCTTCTTCATTGCTATGATCAGTTTCTGGACCACAGAGGAAAGCGGAAGATTTTGAATTTTGGGACATACCCTGCTGTCAAGACGCCACCTGCTTCTTTCTCACCTGCTTGTTGCTAAAGAGAAAGTAAGAATTCGTGCAGTCACTAAAGTATACATAAGCGCCCTCTGCACTTTTTTGCTGTGCTGCAAATTCAATGAGACTTCATGCCGAAGAGCTACACAAAAGTCATCAGAGTGAGAAGGAAATTCTACAAATTTGTGAATTCAGAAAAACACAGATATATTTCATGTTCAAAGAGTTTTTAAGGACCAAAGGTTAGATCCATCCTATTTTTCTTTATTTACTTGATTTGATGAATGAATCCTGACCAGAATTTAGTTAATTAATGCTTCTAAGAACTAATGTGTTGTCATTTTCACTGACATTTATCTTGGATGGATCAGAAGTACTTGCTTCATGAAAACGGAGCACATTCTAAAATATTTCTAAATGTGTTCATCTATTATTTCTCTTTGGTGAATTGATTTTTGGAATCTAATCTAACTTTAATGTCGAGCACAGTGGAGAGACAGACTGAGAAAAGCTTCATGCACACTGTGATCCAAGTAAAGATCATATCCCACGTCCAAGCATTGTGGCAAAAATGTTTATTATTTTTGACAGATACAAGAAGAGAAAAATACAAAAAAATAAACATGAAAACATTCTGATCTTTTCAAAAGATATAATCTGTGAAAGTTGATACCAGTGAAGCCCCGACCAAAAGTGACCCATAGTATAAATTTCTAGAATTTCCTGTCATACATCAATATTTTTTCTACTTTATATTCCATCTTTCTATTTAATGATAAAGGTATGTGAATTAAGGATGGACAAAAAGTGATTTTTAACACAGCATCTATGGTATGGAACGCATCAATGCATGCAATTAAGTTCCTAATTGTTATGTGAGATTATAATTGTGATAGTTGTGTTTCAAATAGTAAACTTGAATTCATTTATTTTTTGAATTATATTTGTAGTTTTATTTGTCTTGTTTTATAAACTTTTATAAATAGGCTTCCTTTGATTGTTTCGGTCCATTATTTTTTTTCATTCTGTTATTTATTACCACTGCTTTTAATTTTTATATTGATTTATCGTATGCAGAGATGCCCTTCTAAGGTGTGAAGCCTTGTGTTCTATTTTTTTTCTTCTTCTGTTGTACTGATGTACAGAAAATGTTCAATAGTGTGAATGAATATAATCTCAGTGAAAAGCAACTTTCAGGCTGCCAAAGCATGATAGCATGGTTTTCAGATGTAAATGAACTGGACACAAAGAAAATCATGTGTTACACTTACATTTAACAGGAAACATTGTACTCTGGTTATATTTACTGCTGATATTATTATTGTTACGATTTAGCTTATGGTTATTTTCCTTCCTCCGTTTCTGGTTCTTGTATGGTCTACATGCATATTTCAACAAACGAATATAATGGATTTTATCTTGCAACATTTTTTTATTATCTATGGAAATATGTTTTGGCATTTGACTTCCTAAATAATACACACATTGTAAGCATGCCCTATGGGACAAATCACATTTTTTTACTCTTGAATAAAATATGCATGAACAAAACGTGTGGTATAGTGTTTGATTCACTGGTGGTGGCATTAATGCCCATTTTAACGCCACTCCTACTTACATCCAGATATGATTTGAAAAAAAAACATCAACATATAAATGCGTATATAAAAGCATTGAGGATGCTGTAATTTAAAAAAGGAGCTGAGAGAAAGTAAAAAGAAAAAAGTAGAATTAAAAAAGAAAGTAAATGGCAAAAAAGATAGAATGTAACAGTAAATACAAATTTTCTGTTTATGTGTTATGTATAATAGGCAGTGTCAAGATTTTTGACATAGCCACTGATGTTTTCAATATTTGTCATAATGGGGGTTAGTATTGGGTTAGTAATGGGGGTTACTGCAGTGGTGGCCAGTGGTTTGTGAAGCGAAGTTGTAACCGGTGGGTCGCCGGTTCAAGCCCCCGGACTGGCAAGAGGTTGAGGTGGGAAATTGAGAGCAACCACTTGTTCCAGTCACCACCACTGTGGTGAGCAAGGCCCTTAACCCCTGACTGCTCCCCGGGTGCTGCACCGTGGCAGCCCACTGCTCCTAGATATAGTTAAGGTTAACTTTGAACAGGATGGGTCAAATGCAGAGAAGGAATTTCCCCAAGGGGGTCAATAAAGGATAGATTATTATTATTATTATTATTAATGTGCAGCTACGTCAGCTGCATGTCATATTCCTTCACATAAATCTGTCTTAATACGACAAAACTAAATTGACTGTAAACTGCACCTACACTTAATATATCAGGATCATCCCACAGTCTTACATCTAACTTAGCCCAATGTTCTGTCAAAATGTCATTAATCATGTCAATAGTTAGAGACAGTTTATCAGTATGTTACCATATGAAAGACCACACTTGAAATCATTTTAAGATTGTTTAACTTAGAAGCACAAGTTCTCCTGCTCTAGTTAGTTGAATTATTTGAATTAACTGACCAATCTCAGTCAACTTAAGATAATAAATTTAATCAACTGTGTAGTCTATTAGATGATTTTTACAGAAGGTCTTGCTTTTCATTTACATTTTCTCAATTTAAGGAGTCATTTCTTTATTTGACATGAAGTATTATCAGCTGTTGAAACCATTTTATACCAAATGTGAGGCTGCTTCCGGTTACTATGATTTAAAATAGGTGTACAGAGGTAGGGATTAAATTCAATACTACTCTTTACTACTTCTTTCTGGTCGACACTACTACTACAACCTTCTTCAACCAGGATTTAATACATTTTAAATAACACAGCAAGTTTTCATTCTACAAAAGAAGAGACTCGTGAGAGTTTTAACTAACATTAAACAATGCATGGTAGCAAGTATGCTAATGTTGTAATGCTAGTGTTGTTTCTTTAAAAACTTGATTTAATGATTCGATTGAAGTCTCGGCTGTAGGTAAAAATAAATGCATTATTCAAAAGACTTCAAATCAGACAACTAATGTTCTAAATTTACCTGGAAAAAAATAAAAATATATATATATATATATATATATTAGGTTGAAATGACTTGAAATTACCAAAACTAATGTATTTGCATGAAGTTGACAAGACAAAATGAGTTAATTCCAATAAAATAAATTCCAAATAAACTAGTTAAAATATCCATTACAAGCCTGCTATTTTCTGTAACTGCAGTCAAAGGCTGTAGTGTGCCACTTAATGGTTAAAATCAAGAAAAGGAAAAGAAATTAAAAGAAAATCACCCACTCAAACACCTTAAGAGACATTCTATGAAAAAAATCAATCAGTGCCTCTCAGCTGACCCCCTGAGAACCAGCTTTTTCAACATCCTTAGCAAATGTATTGAAACCAAACACAAACTGAGTGTTTTCAGATTTCCAGGCCCCGAAAAGTTCATAGAAGGTTGAAATTTTATGTGTTTTTTAACCCAGTATTTTTGAACACTTTAAAAGAGACAGTCACACACAATCTACAATCTATGAGACCTTCTCTCCAGTGATTTATCAGAAAACAAACATTTAGTTGGTGCAGTTTTGCTATTGAAACTATAATATACCCATGATGCTCAAAGCTGGATGTAGACTAAATCGTTACTGCACGAAAATGAGATTTTGGATTCAGATAGTGACACCTGGAGTGGATGTAAAATTGGTTTGGTTACCATTTTAAACAGAGCTCAAATGTGCTGAAAATGTCATGTGTCTTAACCGTACTGATGGCTCAAAAATGTATGTGTAGTATGAAGGTAGCCTATAGTTTTGCATTATTTCATGAAATATGTTAAAGCTATTGTAAAAAACAAAACAAAACAATAAAAAAAAAAAGAGAGCTTTTTCCATCTTTGGTTGACCCTTAGGTCCTTTTTGTAGGTCATAACCCTCCTCTATAGACACGTGAATGCACCACCAGCACTTGTCGGAGGTACGCCTTTAATGTCAGTCCTTGAATGCAGCATCAGCACCACAGTAGGCCTACACCTGCTGATGCTACTCAGCCGTTTGGGTTTTCTAAATACCATTTTGGTAACATAGGAGAGGAAGGGGAAAGCAAAGGCTTATAGAAAACTAAATGTCCAACTTACTTACCGACAGACAGCCGAATAAATGTCATTTTACCTCATCAACAGGACGGCTTTCCTCAGATTTGACAGCTCACTGCACCGGATCTGACATCACCGTTGTCCTGCCTCCACCTCTCGTCCATCGCAGGACAGCAGGACGGTTTTAAACCAACACGGTGGCCCTTTAAACACCGCTAACCGAGCAGACAGCTCCAAGAGTCCATTTTAAGACTCTCCGCTTGAATAATGGCCCAACTGCGGGCCTGTTTGCAGCCTGACAACATCCTCCGTCGTCCGCTAATCGGATAGCGCGACGGGCTTTGAGTGACTGCGGGCAGCGCCGAGCTAACGTTACGCAGCTGTCGGTAACCGAAGCTAACCGGGCTACCTACCGTTAGCTGAAGCCTCAACACATGATACTGGCGCACGGTGTCCAGGGACAGACCTCCACACGCAGCCACCGGACCCCCTGAGTAACCCCGCAGAGCTGAAATGGACAAAGAAGAAGCAGACCGGCTGATAGAGAAGGCGAAGCTGTGTTTACGGTCCGGACGGAAGGACCGGGCGTTGCAGCTGCTATATGAAGCGCAGAACATTTACCCCAGCACCCGGGCCAGAGGTAAAATTAGCTGACGCACATTCTGCAATGGCAGTCCGACTAGCTAAACCTTGCTCTACTAGTTAACTTATCCCAGCCTGGTCACTGTTCGACATGCATGTTCACATTTCAGGATGGATGCACAGAGCTGCTGTTTTCAATGGAGACACAAAACGAGCCATGTCGCTTTTATACTTTATTTCTGTCACTGCTGCAGAGTGAAATTCAGGTTGTGTTTAGGGCACCCTTCCCCCTTGCAATTCATGGAGGGAACCACAGACTGTGGGGGCAGCGCTGTGTGAAGATATGACTGTGTTTTCAGGTGCTTTACTCTCCCCCAATTGCTTTTGCAGTACTGACATCTTGACCAGGATCATTAAGCTGTCATAGATTACTTATAGCTCTTTGAACGCAGCACTTAAATGACCCCAAGTACATCTTACAGCCTGTTGTACTGTTTTATATTGTGCATACTTTGCAAGGAGTGAAAAACACGTGCTGCACGGTTAATACCAGTCTGGTGATGGGTGATGAATTAAAGAAAACACGGAATAAATCATTGCAGAAACATCCACAGGAGTTCTGAAGGGTTTAAATAGGAATATAATGTGAATCTAATACTGTGGCCTTCAGCTTCACCTGATCAACACTGTGGGAGATTTTGGAGTCATGCATTCGACAGCATTCTCCACCATAATTTTAAAAACATCACCTCAAGTCTTTTAAAAGAATGATATTCTTATACACCATCTATCTGTACATTCAAGACCTACCATAAAAAATTGGCTATTAACCATCATTTTCATATTGCCAGCTGACCACAGACAGTGTTGTTGTTGTTGTGGATTGCAGTGCTGATAGATGCCATACTAAGGAATGGAGGCAGTGCCGCTCCAGAGACAAACCACGTGCCCCCGCCATCAGGCTGGAGAGATGGGGACATGGGAAACCACGAAACTAGCAATGCAAGCGGCGACGAAAAGAAGAGCTACACCGAGGATCAACGCCAGGGTGTTCTCAGGTGCACAGGGACTCTTTTGCATTTGTTTTGCTTACTGGTACGCAGCGACAGACATGCCATCGCTCTTGTTCTATGCTATATGACTGTGGCAGCTTGTTGCCCCATCACTGAGTATCTCTTGTGACAAGTTCCATAATATTTCTGACCACCTGTGGTGTCCTCCCCACAGATACAGCTCCGCCAGCAAAAGCAGATCAATAAGTTTGCTGCCAGCTGCCTTCTTTGACTGAACAATATGTTTTACTTAATACAGAGGAACAAAATTATAGTAATTGTAAGTAATAATCACCATAACCTTTTTCATAACACGGACTGGAAGGGTCATTCAATTTATATATGTATGATATATGTATGAAGGAGCTCTCTGTGAATGTGCTTGTTACTGAATATTGTATGAAGAGTATGCACACTTACATGATATGAAGAGAGAGTGCATCCGTTAGCCCTGAAGTCCAGCTTTAGACATCTCATGTGCTTTGTTATTGCAGGATAAAGAATTGCAAGGACTTCTATGAAATCCTTGGTGTTAGCAAAAATGCCAGCGATGAAGATTTGAAGAAGGCGTACAGGAAGTTGGCCCTGAAGTTTCACCCTGACAAGAACTTCGCTCCAGGAGCCACAGATGCTTTTAAAGGTATGAATTTTGGAGAGGAGAAAACAATAACAACATTTTCTGTGAGATAAAATGGAAGAATTATTTTATTTTTCATTTTCATAGTGTTTATAATAAACATACTGCAGTGCACAACTTTCACATAATGACAAGCCTCTGCTGATCACACAAAGGATGTTCTGTTGCTGGTAAACAAACTTCATCAGGGTCCAGGTTTTAAGCTTGGTAAACCAGTTGTAGCAGTTTCAATCAAGTTCAGAACTTCTGTGTTGGGCTGTTTGTATTCATTTATGGCAGGAGTTGTCAAACTGGGAGGTGCACCTTCTCAGGGAGCTGCAGGAGAGCTGGAGGGGAGGTGCAGAGGAAAACAATTAGACAAAGATACTGCATGAGGTGCTGTAAAAACATTGGAAAGTGAGCCACTGTTTCACCATTTGGTTTGGCCTGTTTACCACCACAGATACGGGCAGCAGTAATGGCTTCCACACACTGCTGCACTCAGAGTTAGAACTCAGTCAAGTCTAAACACACATAACAACATGACACTCGATGTCCATTGCGAATAATGCCAATAAATCCACTTAGAAATCATAGAAAATGACCCTTCTTCTTTCTCTTTGCCTGGTCATCTGTACAGCCATGGGTACTTTACGAACAGCAGACTGATAACTGTGCCAATTTGTCAAAATATGAGCAAAAGGGCACCCGATAGCCTAATGGTTATGTCGCGTGACCCACATGCAGAGACGTAGCGGCTGACCCGGGTTCGAGTCCGACCTCAGGCATTTACCGCATGTCCTTCCCCACTCTCTCCTGTTTCCGACTGTATCCACTGTCCTATCGAATAAAGGCGAAAAGCCAAAAATAAACCTTTAAAAAAATAAAAAATATGAGCAAAAATTGTCAAAGAAAATGCTAATTAAATTGTATCCCAGAGTGAATTTAACTTTTTAGCAATTAATTGCATTCTGGTCACTGCAAACTACACTATTCACTTCTTTTTAAGTCAATGCAAAGCAGTAATAAATATATATTCTGAGTTTGTCACATTGCAGAATACTATGTCACTGGCCACCTAGCCAAATTTCAGTGATTGAATAAATTGCCAAATATATAAAACTATAGGTTTCAAAATCGTCAAATAAGTAGAAATTATTCTCGGCTCTGAAATACTGGGGGCGTGTTCGCTGAAGGCTCTGATTGACAGCTTTCAAAGTGGCCCAAATGAGCCATACTAACCATGTAGTCAGACCTTAGTTTGTTGAACCCAACAGGTTAGATGTGAAATCACAAATGTGCACTGTCCATGTAGGATATTTCCATCGCTAAACTAAACACACAAGGCAACTTACCCTGATTAGTGGTATGTACTGCCGATGATGGCACCAGATGTTTGCAGGATACAAGGATGAAGAGTAGGGAGGGAGACAGTCGATTCGCCCCTATTTACTTGTAATAGTTTATCTGTGAATAGCAGTTTCAGCAATTACCTGGTCACGTAGACGTAGATGTTGATCCTCTCCATCAGTGTGGCTCCTCACAAAATCAGTCAACCTCTTTTCATCTTATCATTCCTTGGAAATTTGAATAAGGAGACTGAGCTGTTCTGCTAATTCTGGTATACAGGGAAGATGCAGAGCTGGCCACCAAACTGTAGGCTGCAGTATGTGTAGTAACTTGCTATTGAGCCAGAGAACAACTGATGTTAATTTGCTCTACTTTTTCTAACACTATACTGCTAGGGGGATGGTTCATGTAAAGTACAGCTCCAGTGCATCATCGGATCAATGATTTCCGGTCCTCCCAAACAATCTTGAACATAGAAATGATGACTGACTTTAAAGGACGACTCCAAACCAAATGTTTCCCTTCTCTCCCAACAGCAATAGGCAATGCATATGCCGTGCTGAGCAATCCAGAGAAGAGGCAGCAGTATGATCAATATGGAGATCAGTCTGCAACTATGAATGCACCCCACCACTCCACCCACAGTCGCCACGGGCACTACCGAAGCTTCAACCGAGACTTTGAGGCAGACATTTCCCCCGAGGAACTCTTCAATATTTTCTTTGGGGGAAGGTTCCCCACAGGTATGTTAAACAAAGGGTTACTACAAGGTCACCATTCAGGGTGGATAGTTTGGCAGAAGAATAAAATTTCCAACACAGCTTGCCATGCGTGATGGAACAATATTTCACTTATTTTTAATTTTTACCTTAACTGCTTTAAGATAATGCAGTCTATCCATAGCAGCAGTATTTATTAATAGGGTTCTCAGTATTGTTTATCATTGTTGCTATTAACCATAGTTTAGGAATATTTTCTACTGTCTTACTGCGGAAGTGTAGATGCAGTAAAACTGTGTGTTTCTTTACAGGAAATATCCATGTGTACACCAACCAGGGAGCCTCCTACTCTCAGTTCTATCAGCCTCGTCGTCGACGTGCTTATGAAAGGCGCGAGGAGGTGGTGGTGGAGGACAACCAGAGTCAGGTCAGTGACTCATAAAACATTAGCACAAATCCCTGATACACAGCCACAGTATTATGTTGCCATCTTCTTGTCAAAATACTGCATTGCTCTAATCATTAACAAGCACTAAAGGACCATAGTAAAGTGTTGCAGTAAATTTTTAACATGTTTGCAGCCCCCGTTTACTTGACTACTGCACTGGCATGAGTACAGTGCAATTAGTGCAGCCTACAGAGAGTATTACATGCTTTGCAATCTGTGCTGATTTTATCTTCCCACAGAACACCTTCACAGCTCTTCTGCAGCTTCTTCCCGTGTTGGTGCTAATCCTCATATCAGTGTTTACACAGATGATGGCCACTAACCCGCCCTACAGTCTCTTCTATAAGCCGTGAGTCTGTTCAACCATCAGCCCTACAACGGTGACACATTAACAAATCCTTGGGTTCCACTGAATAAATTTGAATTGTGTGTTTTGTTTGCAGGGCCATGGGGCTGGTGGTATCCAGGGAAACACAGCACATGGGTGTACCATACTATGTTGATAAAAGTTTTGAGAAGGAATACCGTGGGGCTGCACTGGACGAACTAGAGAAAACCATTGAGAGTGACTATATTGAACACCTGCAGAGCAGCTGCTGGAAAGAGAAACAGCAAAGTAAGCAAGCGGCTTGTTTAGATTGGGAGTCAGTTTTAGTTCCTGTGAATAAGATGAAGTTCAAATCTTGATTTGAAATGTTTTATGTTATATCCCATGAGGTAAACAGGCCCTCCAAGTCACATAACATTCAGTTGGTCACTGATAAAGAAACAGTGAGACACTTTGGGATGTGCATATTATTCACTTTATGGCAGAATAAGATGAGCTCTCATATCTGTATGTTATACGGTGGAAGTCTTTCATTTAAAATATTAACATAAGATGTAGTTGGGATGATGGGGGTTAATGTCTTCACTAACGTTGCAGATGATGGATCCGTGGTCAAAACAATCATAGTAAAATAATCAAGCGAGCAGTACAAAAAATAGAATCACAAAAACAACCTAGTGGTTAGCTAGCTAATTTCTCGATTCTTCTTTTTCCTTCCACACTGTCTGTTGTATCATCCAGTGTTTACCCAAGATGAAATGCACTGTTAGGCTAAATAAAATTACTAACTTCTGTGAATTTCATCATTGGAATAATACAACTATACAAATAAAAATTGGTCTAGTCGTTTTTAGGCATTTTATCACATATATGTTTTAAATACAGCGCTACAGTAGGCCATAGAGTCTCTGCTACCCAGCAACTCATAATACCCAAGATATACTCTCCCATAGGATCCCCTGTAACATAGTGAAATAATTCCTTTGGAACAGATTAAACCAACAAAATATAATATATTGTGGCTGAAAAATGAAGCCAACAAGGAAATGCTCCAAACTGCAGATGCCGACAACCGGAACACCATACTGAGCTTCAAAATCGAAGTTCACAAAGGGTTTGTGTTAAGCTAACAGACTGCTGACCGTAGCTTTATATTTATTGTGTAGATGTGAGAGCAGTATTGATCTTTTCTTATAACTCTCTGTGAGAAAGCGTAGAGTGTATTTCCCGAAATGTCTAAATTTTCCTTTATGTGCAAAAAGCTCTTAAAAATAGTGATGATACATCTTCCTCTAGTCATTCTGCGTTCCTTTTCAGAGTCGGACTTGGCAAACCTCGGACAACTGTACCGAGATGAACGGTTAAAGCAGAAGGCAGAGTCAATGAGGCTGGACAACTGTGAGAAGCTGCATCGATTGGTCGGGCGTCAGAGAGGCAAATGAGGACACGGAGGAGAACATGTTTCTTTACAGACTTTACAATAATGCATTTTAGTGAAGTGTGTAATTTATCTAATCCGGCCACTTTGTAAAGAAATCTCTTTGGGTACAGCACAGTCGGCGGGAGATTATGCCACTGGAAACAATGTGCCTTCTCTCCTCTTTGATGGTAGAAAATAAGAGTTGCATGTTAGCTGCCAACCCTGGCTGTGGTGGCAGCAGCATCAAGTGCAAACTCACTGTGGCAGTGCGTATGATGTCTTTGAGCCTTTAAACTTTCTTATAGAAATGGCATGACATATGGGGTCTCCCTTCGGGGTCATGAAGGCAGTTGTATGTTCACACATACATGTTTTATCCGTTTAGGTTTTGTAGTTAAACTCTATTGATTTTTGGATGTTTTTGTGTCCTTGCTGAAATTTTAGGTGTATTTATTTAGTAGTTAATAGAGTGAATGTGGCGCGAGCATCTTGGCTCATTATTTTCTGTAGGGAATAATTGAGTTCAGTGACTGAAATAATAATGTAGTCTTTGGACAATTCTGAGATGGTCTGTACTGTGAAATTAAAAAGGACCTTTTTGTGAAACAGACAAATCAGACAATTGGACCTCCAGCACTATCACAATAGGAGGCACTGTAGAGTAAAATATTACAAAACATGACCACTATTTCCTGATTAATATGCTTATCATAAAAGGTTGTACTTGCCAAAAAAAAAAAGAGCTGAATCCCACCGCAGAGCTTCCAGTTCCCTACACTACTGCTTGCATGGGTGTTTGTTGCTTTTGTCATTTAGTTTCTGCCATTCAGGAACCAGTGTTTTAGCTGCAGGTTTTAGCTTAAAAATGACTGTTGTTCTTTGAAAAAGAGGCCTGAAGAGGTCATTTTGATTTGTCACAAGGATCTCACTTTACCCAAAAGGCCCCTCCACAGCCTCACAGTGTTCCTGCTAGATATCGGAAGCTCAGTTGTGAGCAGTATGTAAAAGCAATTGGGGGCTTAAATGCCATGCAACACTTTCTTTTCATAAATGTCTTCAGATAAATTGTTTTCAGTCCAAATTTGTAAATGTTTTATAAACCCTACACCTTTTATTTACAGATATTTTGTAAAGAAGACACATTTTAATTTGAAAATCTAAATTTATGTGGGCATAAACCTCTTTCTCCTCTGAACCAGAATTGTGATTTTTACTTGTCATGTTCTCGTCAGGTTTGGTCATCATAAATAGGAACTTTGTGGAGTTGTTAACATTAATTTTTTATACCAACCCCCAAATTATAAGAACCCTATACAGACATTAATACATGTTGCTGTGCACTAAGACTGCCAAACTGCCTTAGCTGTTCTCATACTTATAAATATTCAGGTTCATTTCAAGCACTTTTGAGTTAATATTTACTCCTGTGTTCCATATTGTTACTGTTGCATGCACCCTAGTGAGAGAGTGTTTTATTAGTTACATATTTATTTTTGGCAAACGCATCTTCATGACTACTGACACTACAAATGTTAATTGATGAAAAATATTCAGGTCCACACTGTAAGTCACAAATATGTAAATCCTTTACTGTGATACACACAAGTCAGGTTTTGGTATCAATCGGTGTGGAAGTACACTTGAGTAACACTGCAGAATTGAGCTTTCAGCCAAAAAATACCTGAAAATTAAAGATGTAACCAGAATACATACTTGGCCTGTCTGATTTGTTCATTTGGGATGTCATGGTAGATTGACCCTTTAGATCAGGGGTGCCCAATCCTAGTCCTTGAGGGCCACTATCCTGCATGTTTTAGATGTTTCCCTCTTCCAACACACCTGAATCAAATGATCAGCTCATCATCAAGCTCTGCAGAAGCCTGATAACGATCCTGATCATTTATCAGGCTTCTGCAGAGCTTGA
>OMNN01028806.1:14597-25661 GCA_900302755.1 Chromis chromis
AGGATCATCAGAAAGTTGTTGTTCCAGTTTCTGGTTCTGATACATGGTATTAGATTTATTATTTTTTCTATTTTTACTACTAATTCCCTCTCCTATCTGCTCAGTGTAAGCACGACCTGGAGTTCAGCCGAAAAGTCAATGAGTTTTTGTCATGCAACTGTTGCTTGCAGTAGAGTCGGTAATGGATCTTTCTTTTTTCTTTTTTTGTTTTACAGAATTTGGTTACTGAAGAAGATTTATTGGTGGCATTTTTAAAAATGAGACAGATTTTGATGAAATAATGTAATTATTAGCTTAAATTTGGTTGTTTTTGATACCCAAATGTAGGCGTAGGCGTTCTGTCAATCTGACATCATTGATAGTCTAAATTCGGCGTGTGATCTGCTTTTCAGAGGAATCGTACAGATTGTGTCATTTAAGTGCTATATGTATTTTATTTTGAAAGTTCGGTTGCTGCTAACCAGCTTGCCCTGACCCGTCACGTCTCACGTTTTTCTAACTGTACAGGTTGCTGTTGTGGCGATCCTCGATGTCTTTCAGCTTTCCCTTTAGATCAGGGGTGCCCAATCCTGGTCCTCGAGGGCCACTATCCTGCATGTTTTAGATGTTTCCCTCTTCCAACACACCTGATTCAAATGATCAGCTCATCATCAAGCTCTGCAGAAGCCTGATAACGATCCTGATCATTTGAATCAGGTGTGTTGGAAGAGGGAGACAGGATATAAGATATAAACCACTACCTTAGTCAGAAGGTTTTTCAAGTTTTGCGATTTAAGCCTTTAGAACTGAGTTGAACTAACAGGCTGTGTATCCAGGGAACCATATGCAAAACTAATCACACGATCACGAGTTCAGCTAAATCTGTGAGAAGAGCTGTGATTCAGATTATAGATCGTGATTCTGCCCCAAAAGATCGTCATATGATCTTTGGCCCAGATCGCCCACTTCTGCTCAAATGGCAGGTTTTGTTTAGGGTATGTTTGAATGACTCAATAAAAATAATCATAATAATTTAAAAAAACAAAACAGGTGCAGCTGTAGTTCCAAACTGCTCATCAGATGCAACCACAACATCTTCTGCATCATGACTCAGACCATGTTAAATGGGATTCCTCCCACTTGCAGCTGACATTTGCTTCTTGGAATATAACTTTTTATTTTGACTGAGTCATTTAAGTGACGAGTGAAGCCAGAATCAAGCACCCAGGCTTTGTAGACATGAAAAATGTACTTTAATTGTATTTTAAACCACAAAGTCTTTAATTTCAGCAATAAAAACAAGGCTTAGTCTGGAACTCTTGATGATACATTTTTAATGAACTTTTGTGGTGGGATTTGGCCAATGTTTTACACAGACAGTATTATTGTTATTTTATGTATTCTGTCATGTTTTACTTGTATTTAGGATTTTTCTGTATGTCACCTGTCTGTAGTTCAATTCAATTGTATTCATATAGTGCTAATTCACAATATAACTCATTTCAGGACACCTTCTAATATTTTAAAGAGAAATCTATTATTATTTTTGAGCATGTGCTGCTGCAAGACAAATTCTAAAGCTTCAACATCAAAATAGCCGTTTAAATGAGGCAAGAATTGGCAATTTTGTCCTTTTCAGCACATGCAAACGCCTGCTTTCTCCTCACTAATAGCATTTGCCAGACTGTATTGTTTTCTCATTCTCACGTTAGTGGAGCATCAGTGTGCTGCACCACTGTGGGTGAGGATGCAGGAAGCCTCAGCCTCACTGGAGTCTGGCTGCTGCTGTGACCAGCATGCTAATCATCTGTCCAGGCTCCGGGGGGGTAACGCCTATATACACCCACACACACCTATACATACACACTGCCCTGTTTCTCAATTTTACCCCAACCCCTTCTATAGACTTAACACAATCATCTCTCCCTGATGATTGATGTCTCCACCGCCCAACGCCACGTGTCATCCCTCCCCTCTGTGTTCCGTAAGCCCCGCCTCCTCCAGCAGCTGATTGGCTGCCACAGAGGGTCATGGATGAGAAGCAGAGCAGGCTGCAGAGCTTTATGACTCATTCTGTTCTGCAGGCAGGTTGTGCTCCTATAGAGGGGGTTTCACATGAAAGAACGGCAACCCAGTGACCTCAGCTGGAAATGATGATCTCACAGAGCCAGATCTCCGTTTCATCCCAGATATTCTGGTGAAAATCTTTGAAAAGTTTGACCTTGAGATTTATGTCCATCTGTTGTTGTCCATCCACAGCCTCCATAACATGGAAGTGTTGTTGACTGTAAGATTTATAAGCTGCCTTCCTAGCCTCATAATATTACAGCTGTAGTGACTCAGTGCTGGCAGATAAATAAATAAATAAATGACAAATTGAACTTAATTGAAAATTCACACCTTCATTCATTCGTTCTCACCAAGGTTCACACCTGAGCCTTTGCTACTGTCACAAGCCACAATCTTGGCTGAGACTAAAGGTCCATGGCATTAACACATTTTGTCAAACACTGTTGCAGTTCTCAAAATATTATTTATGTATTATTTGTATTTGTCTTCAGCACTTATTACTTTCATGCAGTAACCCAGTTATTAAGTCAAACACTCCTTTTGTAACCTGTTAACACTAAGACCCGCACAATAGGGGACCAGGCTTTCTGCTCCACCGCTCCACACATGTGGAACGCCCTCCCTGACAACCTGAGGGCTCCACAGACTGTTTTAAAAAGGGACTGAAAACCTTTCTTTTTAGGAGACATTTTAATCTTTAATATCTTTGTAATGTCTGTCGGTTGCTGTGTTGTTTTTATGTTTTTAGTTCCAACTGTGACTGCTACAGTGATTGTAGCATTTTGAGATTGTTTTGCAATGTAAAGAGCTTCCAAATAAAATCTGTAACACATGTTGGCTTCAACTAGGAGTCGACCGATTATCAGCTTGGCCAATATTCTGCATTTTTCAAAATATTGGTATCATTATTTTCCTTAGCAATATCCTGCTCACAGCATAGCATTTGTGTTATTCTTAATTTTGATGCCAGGATTTTCCTTTTTTACTGCAAATGTATACGAGTTCCAAATATTGGTTATCAGTCTGCATGATTACTAATAGTCAATATCGGTATTGGCCCAGAAAAACCTATATCGGTCAATCCCAATTTATTTATTTATTTTTAGCAAGGATACATTTTAGTGGTTCCTTTGCAAGTTTAATTGGAAATAAACAGACTGTATTGTTTTTTTTCAAAGTACAGGCACTTCAGTTCAGTATTCACTGTGTAGAGATTTATAGGTTTAACACCTGTTATGGGGCGTCATCGCATGACATACCTTTAAATGCATGAGGAGGATGGCATGAATTTTTAAACCCATTGACACGACAGTTTAAATTGTGGTTCAGATACACTGCTGCCCTTGGATTTGCCAGTTGCATTGTTATAAACTGTGATTTTGATCTGAAATCAATTACCTGTTCAACCCTAATTGGCAGGTCTTTAAATTGTATAGGTTTAGTCTTTGGACAACTGTTTTCAACATAACTCAACATGATTGACACCACTTTAACAAAGCAAATTTATTCTGAGCTTGTTGATCTTGTTTGTTTTTTAGCAGCCATTTTTTGTTCCCAAAGTGTTTTGCCTTCATCAACACTGAAGTAAATGAACGCAGCGTCTGTGACCACAGTAGGGTTGAAATGAGGAACTCTAATCCTCAGTTCAACCCTTATCTTTAATGACTCTAGACCTTAATGTCTTTAGACTTTAATGAGTCTGAGGCATCTAATAACTAAAAAGTGAAATGACACAATATATTTGAGAGTAAAATAAAAAACTTCTTGCTTAATGACACAAATAGGGCCAATATATTGTGTACTTGTGGCCCCGCAGTTACTTTAAAAAAATGTCTCCAGTGCTGCCTATTAGATTGATTTTCCGCTCAACAAATTCCAAATCTAAAATATTAAGTGCAATGCGTGTCGTTCCTCCAATTTAGCCGTCTATTTATATTCCAGCCTCGTGCTACTGCCCTGCTGCCACTCATCCTCTGTTGTAATAATGCACCTTGTGAGCTTCAGATCAGTATTCAGATGAATTATGCTGTTTGCGTCTTGATATAAAAGCAAGAGGAGGAAAAAAAAAAACTGATTCAGCACTGCTCTGCCAAACTGTTGACATCTTTACAGGCTCGACCCACTCAGCCAGGAGCTATTTTAAGCCTGTTGTTAGTGAGGAACCAAATGCTTGTTATTTTTGCTGCCTGTAAGCGTCGACAATACGAGATATTGTTGACTCTCTCTCTCTCTTTTCTATCTCTCATTCGTTCTTATCGCTCCTCTCTCGCTGTCTTTGCCTGTGTCTGCTTATGTGTGCTCTGGATTTCATGCACAAGTTAATTTGTGTGAGCATATTTGTCTTTTGGCCCTGTGTGTATGTGTGTGTGTGTGTGGTGTGGAGACTGCCGATAAGCTTATTGAGGACCTCGGGATCAAAAACCACCCATGTGAGGTTTTAAGCCACGTCGGCTCCCACCTTCTCACAACGAAATATAAAAACCGCACACTTTCAAAGTCGTATGCACAACATCCACAGATCAAAGTCCGGCTAGCCATTGGTGTGGGACCAACTGTTTCATGTGGTTTATTTTTTTCGTTCTTATTTTTAATAAATTGTCCATTGTGTGTGTGTGTGTGTGTGTGTGTGTGTGTGTGTGTGTGTGTGTGTGTGTGTGTGTGTGTGTGTGCGAAGGCTGTGTGGCCATAAATCTACTAGCATCAAAGTGACTGGGGGATAAGTAAATGAAATGGGGTGAGGCTTACACAGAAACACACACACACACTGATCAAATACTGGTGTGTGTGTTTAACTCTTAAGTATTCCTGTAGCATGTGTGGCACAATAACTGCTCGGTGGGATGCTTCTTTTTGCGCGTTTGTGCAATTGTGGCTGCAGTTCGGTTCCATCTTTCTATATTCAATTCAAAAAATACTTGCAAGTTTTCAATCATGCACCCACAGGAAATGTTTTCTGAACCACAGTGCAATAGTAAATATGATTTGAAATGCCTACATAATGATGCACAATAGATTAAGGCGAGGATTTCCAAAGAAGAAACATCCAACTGAACTGAAAACACCCCCAAAAAGCATTAACATAAATACCCACAAGTTCAATGAACCAATCAGCATTCAGTTCAGTGCAGAAGCAAACATTTTTTTTACGGGTCATACAGCGAGCAAATTGGAAATGAGCACACACGAGGACGAAAAGTGTAACATCATGTTGCTCGTTGTTATCAGGCCTTACTGTAGGTTCAGCGTTTCAGTTTTACATCTTTAAATCATCTGTCAGACAGCTCTCAGTCACATTGTCAATCTCCCAGTCAAACTGTCAGACTGTTTTTTAGTTCCCGTTTCATCGCTGTCCTCCGCGTGACTGGTAGCACTGCTGTGCATCGACTGTTCGTCTTGGTCTTGTCATCAAAAGCAGCTTGTGATATTTTAGGAAATCCATCAAACAATAAGCAGCATGTCCTCTTTTTTTTACACAGTTATGTAATCGTTCTGTGATAACGTCGCTCAGAACGGGCGGTTATTTGGAGGGTCTAGACTGAAGGTGCTTTTAGGTGTTCCAGGGAAGTGTCAGAAAAATGGACTCATTGTCTCAGTTCAGTGTTATTCTATATTGGCTTTCAGTGGACTAATAAAAAGACAGTGTGAAACATTGAGTTATCATTGTACGAAATAGAGTCCCTACAAAATGACAACAAAATTAATGTTTTTGTTTGATAAGCTTTGAGAATTTTGCATGATATGACATGCATTAATAACTCACTTAAACCTGCTGACTAAAAGACTTAAAAGCAGTTTCTGTGTGCTTTTGTGACATTTTTACTCACTGTGCGCTCATTTGATAAAGTCCTGCACCTCTATGGAAACTATACAACCATAGCTAGAACAAAAGAAAACTCAAAAATATCTTTTATGCCCTATAATGAAAGTATAATGCCATAAATCCTAAAAAAAAAACAAGAAAAAAGTAACAGTTGGATTTCTTAATTAATTTTACAATAATTCCAGGTGTTACCAGTAATTGAAAAAAATAGTGACTCTACATACTGTAGATTAGGGGTGGGAATCACAGCGTACCTCACAATACGATATGATATCGATACATGGCTCAGGATATCGATAATATCACGATACATTGATAATCGATATATCGTAAGATAATCGCATAATGGTGCACCATGTAATGAGCAGCGTGGAAGGAAGACGCTTGAGCCAGAGCTCTTGTCTTTTGTGGCCCCTCGTAGGTGCAAAATTTGCACCCACAGTAGAACACCAATACATAAACAGTGGCAGGTAACCATCAACCCCGCTACCCTTCTCATCCATGGTGCAAAAACATTAATAAAACCCTGAACTCCCATAATGCATTGCAACAGTCCCGTACTAGCGACCGGCTCTGCGATCGCTACAATATCTATAACTGAAAAATACAATGTTCGTGGTGTTGCATGTGTTTACTTTTGCGAGGCAGTTCTTGCATATGGCATAGTCTTTGTCCAGCTTGCTTGTTACCTCAATGTTGTGAAAGCCAAAATGGGTCCACACTTTGGACTTAAACGTGGATGGGGCATCTCTTACAGTAGCATTGCTGTCCTCCATTATACCTGTACAAACTCTTCTTGGGCCAATTCATTTCCGCTCCAGTCTCGGAAATGACTGGAGTGGAATAATTAATAATTAATGACACCATGTGGAGTCATTAAGTAGTGACGCTGGGGAAATGGCAGCTGGCAGGGGAATCTGGCAGGGTTTAGAGTGCCTTATTAGAGCGCCTTATCATATTAATTAAAGTATCGATATTTGGCGCCAGCGTATCGATACTCATATCGCACGAGGAGGGATGACGTTATATCGCTGTATCAATATTTTGTCCCACCCCTAGTGTACACACACTGCAGTTCAGCCTAATATTCTCTAAATTTTTGTCACGTGACTGTTGGTTACAGAAGGGTCACTAACTGCTTCTCGGTTGCAGTGAGGAGCAAAGAATCTTTTGTTTTTTGCAGAATCTATTTAGTGCAGTTTACTTTTGGAAAATGTAGAATAAAGGGATTTTGATATACTATCACAATTGCAAGCTTGTGTTCAGCTATGTTTCCCAGCCAAACGGCACATCACATGCATTTTAGTTTGGAAGGTCAACGTAACTTTTTGTTATTATTGCATTTATTTAAATTATTTGTAACACCACCATGACACTGTCGCCCACTCTCGCTTAAGGCGCACGAGTTGCACCTTCGTTGTTACCAAAATCCAAACTTGAATACCAACTTTTAATTCTAGCAATCAGTACCTAAAAGATTTTTGCATTTTGAATGATGTTGTTTTACTTAATTCAGCTGAGTTTTAGATGCTTTGAATTTTCATTTAGTTTATTAGGAATGATTCAGATTCGTTGGCCTGAAATGCTCCTAGCACTTTGATGAAATCTCTGTATTGATTCAGAATACCATTTCTATCATCCCTTAGATATTGGCTCTCGCTGTGTGTGTGTGTGTGTGTGTGTGTGTGTTGCTCTCCGTCCAAAATAAGGAGGCCCGACTGTGTGTCAAGGACAAACTAATCCATGTAATGGAATGATAATGAGTTTGGAGGAGAGGAGCAGGGGAAGCTAATAAAGAAGGAGGGCGAGACTCTTACTCTTTTTGTCAGCGACTGAACCATTGATCACAATTACTGAGAGGAGGAGGGAACGTCGACGTTACTTAAGAAAGAAGACAGGGCGGAGCGGCTGGAGGAGAGGAGCTGAGTTACTGTTATATAAGGAAGGGAGGACAGCGGTTGTCTGTAAGTAGTCTTTAAGTAAGAGAGGAGGCGAAACCCCGGTGACAGGTGAGAACAAAGTTGGAGGACCGGATGAGAAAGAGGAGGAGCAGCATAAAGGTGAAAAATAAGTGGAGGAAGTTTAGGGAGTCAGGTGGGAGGGAGGGGGGAGAACAGGAGGTGAGAAAATATTAAGGAGGGTTAAAAGCTGACAAAAGAAAATAAATGAGAGGACATAGCCTGAAGGTCGCTGCAAAGATTGTCGTCCCTCCGTACTGTGTACTTATCATGTTGTTCTGCTGGTGTGACATGGCAAGGTCACGCCTCCCGTGACAGGCTGTTGTCATGGGAACCATAGGCACCTGCCTCTTAAAGCCAACACACACATTTACACTCACAGAATCACATACTTATTCTTCTACAGTCACATCTTGACATTTTATGCTTTAACCTGTCATCCATATTCATTTCCGTCACTTTGGTAAACACTTTCCATTTAAGACCACTGCTGAAGCTTAACACACTTTCTCTTAAGTAGCTTTAAGGGTTTAAAATCATCTTATTCCTCACCAACAACAGTATCAACTTGCTCCAAGTCTGCATTAAATCTAGATGATCATGAGCCAAGCAAAAACTTGTGGTTGAAGAAAAGTAGAGGATTTGCCGTCAATTTTTTCAATAATATCGCAAGAAGATGAGCCTCCAGTCTTCCTAGCAGCTTCTGAATCACCAAAGTGATTCTTATTCATCCTTCGGGGAAAAATCAATGTCTCTAACAAATCTCATGGCGATCCATTAGTTAACAGCCAAACCACAGATGCTAAACTCGTGTGAAATTGGGAAAAAGTCAAGGAAGTGTGTAGAATACAACATCTGGGAACCATGAATTTCTACACAATTTTACACAAATTCTCATCATGGTAGATGTTTCTGACTTTCCCTGAATATGTGAAAGTTTGGCAGTATAGAAGAAGTGGCAGTTCATCCAGTAGCTGTTGAGATATTTCACTCTGTTCCTAAGTTTTCTAAAGGACAGATATGCACCGCCTTCCCTAGAGCTTCTAAAGTGTGAGAATTTTCTGTTACGTTGTTCAAACTTATATAATGTAATAAATTGGTTGTTTTTTTCCACATAAAGAGGTGCTTTATGGTTTTTACCAATAAAAGAAGCTTAAATTTACGAGTGCAAAAAATGTTGCAGTGCTTAAAAATTCAATTTGGGTTTTCAAATGAAGCAAGTAATTTGAAGAAGGATCTGGGAAATTATGAGCGACATTTTTCACTATGATAGGACTAAAGATTATTTGGTTAATTGGAAAATATGTCATATTTGAGTGATAAATCAATAAAGTGAGCCCTAAATGAGTCAAAGCAAGATATTTTCCCTGGCCTGCTTTGCTTTTTCTTAGTTTATATTGTTTTATAGCTTAATTTGTGCGCACGTTGCATTTGTCATCTTTGACAGACACGCTGTCTGTGTTTCTACAGAGACTGGCCTTTCCAAAATATCAGAGGTCAGTCTTCCCACAGACATTATCGAACCGTCCTCTACCTCCGTCAGCTCCCTCGTTTCATCCACCCATGCCTTTTTCCCTATACAAATCAACAAACAAATGGCAGTGACTGCTGGGAAAACACGAGGCGTTATCAGTCAAAGGGGCATTAAACATTTATTCAGCAGTGGTGAATCAGACTGGGAGGTCCTCTTCAGTTTGTCCTATAGAACCGTGGAGAGTTACTGTGGCGAACCGATGTACTCTGAAAACTGTAGAGGACACACAAATGCACACTGTGTCCAACACACAAACTCACACCCTGCAGACAGAGGGCTCAACATGTGCTGTTTCATTATGTAATGTCCAGTGACCGTAACAGGGTTTCACAGCACTAAATATTAGCACAGATGAAGATCCTACAATAAACTGGCCAACTAAAGATGCATCAAATTAATTGATCGATCAGTCAGAATCCTCAAAAAAGCCAATTCTTCGTCAGTCTGTCATCAATATAGACAAAATAATCTCAACTCAAGCTTCACTTACTTGTTTTTTCTGGGGCTTTGAACCATATTGCATGGTATTCATTAACAGTTATACTCAGTTGCTCAGATGCAATTTAACTCTAGTTGCTCCAACTTCTCATTACCCTGAAAACTGACATGACGACTGACCAAGGTTAAACCACCCTGAAAGCCATCGATAGATAAATCTATTCAGAGTTTGCTTCTATTTTAAGAACAAATGAATGTTAAAAAAAAAAAACCTTTCCCAGAAGAACAAAACAAAATCTTTAAACGGTGATAATTTGAAATTTTTGCTTGATAAATTCTTATTACTTGCTTTATAAATTGCTGAAGATTGACCGACTGCCAATCAACTAATCATTAATGTCAGATGGTGAAAAGATGCTAAAAAGGAATAGAACATTCTAGACTTATTGCAATAAAACTGCATCACATCCTTGTCATAAACATAATTGTACTTATTTGTGACCAGAATCAAACCAGTTGTAGATTTTTGAATAAAACTGCATGGCAATCTCATCATGGCCCATGCCAGTAACAATTTTTAGGTTGTAAAATATAGCTGGAAAGTTAATAGCAAGAAAGATAATCACTTTCACCTTTTTTAAAATTTCACAACCTTGCAACTTACTGTGAAGACACCACTTGACTCCGCACCACTGTCTGCTCTGCTGCATGTGCTGCACAGTGCTGAGAGTGTTGTAAGCGATGACGCCACTCTGTTGTAATGAGACCATTTCTGAATTACCCTCAGCATATTTTTCTGCATTATGTTCTGTAAAACTAAGAAATTAATAAAAGTTTGCACATCAGACAGTGTATACACTGATCAGGCATAACATTATAACCACCTGCCTAATATTGTGTTGGTCCCCCTTATGTGGTCAAAAATGCTCTGAACCATTGGGCATGGACAAGAGGACCTCTCAGGGTGTCCTATGGGGTCTGGCACCAGGATGTTGGCAGTGGATCCTTTGGGTACTCTGGCTTGTGCAGTGGGGCCTCTGTCAATCCAACTTGTTCCACTGCATCCTGTTGATGCTTGATCAGAATGGGCTCTAGGAAGTTTGGAGGTCAAATCAACATCTTGGGCCATTGTCATGTTCCTCAAGATGTTCCTGATTGTTTGATGTTGTTGCCATGTGGTGGGGTGCATTTTCCTGCGGCGGTAGGCCAGTGACATTTGGGATTTCCATTTGCATGACGGTGTGCTTGTTCTGGGACAATGTTTA
>OMNN01028807.1:0-74296 GCA_900302755.1 Chromis chromis
GAAAATGTACGACTTTTAGACTTTGCCAAAAGGAAATTTAGTTTCAAATGACTTAAAAAGAAACAAAGTTGGTAAAGCACTGATTTAAAGAATCCAGTCTCTATACAGTGGTACCTCGGGTTGCAAACTTAATTCGTTCTTTGACTCCATTCGCGAACCGAAATGTTCGCAAACCAAAACAATTTTTCCCATTGAAGTTAGTGTAAATCCAATTAATCTGTTCACCTGCCCCAGAAACAAACTTTTTTTTAAACTGTTTTTTTATGGGTTTATGTGTGGCAAAAATATAGAAAGGAATTAAAGATAACCTTAATTATAGAAAAATAGAGTAATACTAAAATAAAACATAATAACTGTACACTTTACCTTTGTGGTTGATAGTTCCTGGCAAAGGTGGATGGTGGAGGAGGAGGAGAGGAGGAGGAGTAGGAAGACTATGTTCCTAGAAGACTACTCCTTCGAAGGAAAGGCCTTCGAGGGAAAGTCCCATTCCATAATAACGTCGGGCAACTGTGTAGGTATTTCTGGTGTTATTTCTCTTGTTTGTATCCTGGGAAGTGGTTCGATGGCTGGTGTTTGTACAGGGTGTACAAGAAAAGAAAGAGAAATGTGTCTTATTTTGTGTGTTTGTGCACTGAGGCATTGTTCGCGGGTCAAGTAAAAATTTGTTCGGAAATTGTGTTCGTGGGCCGATTTGTTCGTGACTAGGGGCAGTTGCGGGTTGAGGTATCACTGTATATATATACATATATGCACATAAAAAAGAGGAAAGGAGGAATTTTTTTTTTTTTTTTATTAAAAAGGCATCTGTCAGATTTATGGCAAATGCAATGCTAAAAAAATATTGCATTCCAGTCACTCTGTGTTTGCTTTGGGTTGTTATTGGTCAAGTTGAAGTGTTAAACTGTCATGCCTGCTGCTCATTTTTAATCTTGACATCCTACAACTTTCAGGTTGGGCTATTTTGTTCCAATATCATGTAGTCTGAACCCCTGGGCCCCAGCATTGTTTTTATCTGGTCCTTTAAATTTTTACTTTGTTAACTTGATAAGTAAACTATTGTAATTTCTCTTGACTGAATATATACTGTAGTTTGACATACTATTTTCTGTAGTAAAATAATAACAGAAAAATATTAAAACAATACCTCACATTCAGCACAACTGATTGTGAGGATTTTCAGTGAACTTTAAAACAATCATTAAACAAAATAAAATTAGCCTGTTTTAATGCTCAGGTTATTTAGTTTTGTATATCTATGAATTGGAGCTTTGGGTTTCCCCAGTTGTGTTATCCCACTTCTATTGCTCAGGAGACTGAGCTTGTGCTTGTTGGAAACTCATTTACCCTCATTCTGCAAACAAAACATAATTCCAGTGGAGTCTTATTTGATTTAGCCTTATTATAAAATACACTAATGCTGTAATCCTTTGTCAGTTTCAGGGCCAGAGAAAAGCGCATGGAGCTTAATGCAGTAATTACAATATGCTAAGAAAGAGATTTTGGATTGCGCCAACTTGGGCACAACTTGTGACTTCAATTCAATTCAGCTTTATTTATGCAATGCCAGTTCGCAACATAAGTCAAGTCAGGGCACTTCACAGAGTAAGGCCAAGACCTTACGGTATTGTAAGGAGCCACCCAAGAAATCCAACGATTCCCTTTGAGCAGCACTTGGCAACAGTGGGAAGAAAAAAAAGTCCTTTTAACAGAAAGAAACCTCCAGCAGAACCAGACGCTGGATGGGTGACCATCTGCCTCTACTGGCTGGGGTGAGGGGAAGAGTTAAGAGAAAGAAGATGAACTGTGAGAAACAGACAGCAAACAAGAGAACAATAAACACTGGTCAGGTAGATGGGGCCAGATCAGAAACATGCAGCTACAGAGTCAGAGTTACCTACAGAGATGTAAAGGGAAAGAGAGGACAGAGTGGGGAAAGCACAAACTGTGAGAGAGAGAGAGTTAGTGACATGCAATGGTGGCATATACACCGATCAGGCCCACCACATGGCAAAAACAATGGAAACAGGAACATCTTGAGGAACATGACAATGGCCCAAGATGTTGATTTGACCTCCAAACTTCCTAGACCCCATTCTGATCAAGCATCAACAGGATGCAGTGGAACAAGTTTGATTGACAGAGGCCCCACTGTACCAAAGGATCCACTGCCAACTTCCTGGTGCCAGACCCCATAGGACACCCTGAGAGGTCCTCTTGTCCAATGATTCAGAGCATTTTTGACGACATAAGGGGGGGCAACACAATATTAGACAGGTGGTCATAATTATAATAATGTTATGCCTGATCGGTGTAAATGTGTGGAGAGTGAAAAACACAAGCTCTGTGCATCATGGGAAGTCCCCCAGCAGCAGAAGGACGGTTAAGGTTAATCTGAGCCAGCTCTAACTATAAGCATTATTATAAAAGAAAGTTTTAGGCCTAATCTGAAAGTAGAAAGGCCTATTGAACCCAAACAGGAGTCATATACAGCGTACAGCAAGCACTGTGTGGAAGAAAACATGTTCTGCATTACTGATTACAAAAATGCAACAATTCCCAATTTGCATATACCAAATACAGAATGTTTAGAAACTACAGCCCACAGCTTAGTTTCAGATTTTAGACTTTAAAGCTTTGGACCACACAGTCCTCTCTGACCTGTGTCTACCTGCTTTGATGAATAATTCAGGATTGGGACCATAACATTAGGACACTGTGACAAATAGGCAGATCTAAAAGGTTTTGGACAGTTGTGTGTACACTTAGTGGCACAGTTAATGAGATATGTACTGTAGGTTTGGAGGTGATTAAGTGTGTGTGTGAAATTATTTTGGCTCCAAGAAAATGTGGCAATAAATAAGTGAATTAGGAGACATTGGACTGCAACATGAACCGATGCCAAAAGAGAATTTCACTCCAGCTAGTTCAATTAGAGCTAAATGTGTTGAACTCTGAGTTTTAGCTGCGAGGGCCAGACAGATGCGAGAGGTGTCCTTGTAATTTTTTGCTCTTTAATGTTTCGATTGGCAGACTCTATGAGGATGTTTTTATAGCGGGTTCATGTACAGAGCATTGGGTTGTGCTTCCCTCCAAAGAGGCGAAGGGGGAGAGAGACTTGCACGCCATTTTATTTGTGTTTGCCTTCGCCTTGGCTTCTTGTGAGGCACATTTTATGATGCTGGGTGAATTAATGTCTTTGTCATGCCTGCGGTCGAGCCTGTGAGCTCAGCATGCACTCTGTATTTTGTTTTGAACATATGATTAGCAAATAAGCAAATGTTATGCTCTTGGCAAACACAAAAGCAATATTTTGCTTTCTGAGAAGGCAGATTTATTTCTGGAAAAAAAAAAAAGAAGAAGTACGGTGAATGGTTGAATTTCAGGAAATAAAATGACAAAAGACAACCTAACCACCTGCTCTTAATTTTACTGGAATATGATCAAAACATGGTTAGCTAATTGGGGACAGATGATCTTAATGTGCAATCTGTATTTTGTTAAAAACTCCAACTTAAAATGGACTTATGCACTTCTTAAAAGACCAGCGAAGCCTTTCAACTGTAACAACCCAGTATGTTGTGAATTAGTGCTCGGATGCCAAATTGAACCACAAGGCAGTCCAGCGCTGACCTTTGAACTCGACTATACCAACCAGCTTGATGCTGGCACTCCCTTTTCTTCTGTGCTGTGCCGTGTCTGAGTGGGTGTCCATTCATCTTGCTGTGGTTTCTGTGAGGATATTGGAGGCTGTCATGCAGACATGCATGGGAAAGGTTTGTCGTGGCCTCATGTGCATTTATTCACGGTAACACAGGGTTAGGGTGTTTTATTTGGGTTTGCTAAACTGCAGGACAGAGTTCATGAACCTGCAGCCAGGATTTAATTGTTAAACACAATTGTGTTTTCAAAAACACATTTTATGGCTGTCAGTGGGGCTGCAAGGAAAAAGAGATGCGTATTTATTCGCACATTAGCTGTCACGGCATATTTTGCATTTGCTATAAATGTGCCAGCAGTTGTAAAGGAACTCATAAATGATATTAACTGTGTATAAACAATTTTGATTAGTTACTCATGCTTCAAATTAGCTTTTACTTGGATTTGTACTCTTGGATTGTTGCTTTAAATCAAGATGGTTTTGAAACCCCCAACTTCACTCCACACACACACACACACACACACACGTTCATATCCTTATGGAAATGTTGTCATTAGACATATAGTTTTGTTCCACTCCTGCCAGGTGTGTGGAGCTCCCCTCCTGCTTTTTGTAATCTTTAACTAGCTGTTGTGACTGTTTTAGATGGGAGGGTGGTCATGGGAAGGCACAAATTCAAGAGTGGGGAAACACACTCACGCACACACACACGCACTGACATGGTTACATGCGTGCTAGACGATACTCGCGCTCATATAACACACACACTCTTTACTCTAACAGCCCTGAGGGATTAGTAATGGTTTCTTGGCAGCGAGCCGGGCTTCTAGCACCACTCATCATTGGGATCCCATATCGAGGGGATTTTCACTTCACCTCGCGGTGTTTTTCTTGCACTAAACAGCACACGCTAAAAGATGAGTGATCATTGTAATCACGGTAAAACATAAGAGGAGTTCAACAGAGGACCACATGTTTGTCTAGATGTGGTTATAAATTGCATGCGCTGTATTTCTGATTGCGTGCATCCATGCTGCTTTCATTACAAATCCACTAATGGTTTTATAGCCGCCGGTCACCATGGCAGCGCTGGAAGCCAAAAGAAGTGCACCCTGGGAGGACAATATGAGTGTGTTGAGTGTCTTCAGGATTAGGACCACAGGGCTATTTTTCATTTTGCTTTTGGGCCACCAAACAAGGGAGTAATGGGGAGCAATGCCTCTCCCAGAATCTAATCTCCCTTCAGCACTTGAGGCCAAGCAGCAGAGTGGGAGGATAGTGTGTGTGGGTCTCGGTGTGAGTGTGTGTGTATTTGTAAGAGAGTGAGTGAGGACCAGATGATGCATGCTAACAAGTGCAGCCACTGAATATTAAAGAGAGTCCTTGGTTTCACCAGTGCTTCGGCTGAGGAGAGCATCAGCATTCATGACACGTCCGCAGCTGAAGAGGAACACACAAACTGCTACTTTAACTTATTTCATTAGTTTGTATGTTTTCAAGCTGACGCATAGTATTCCAAGAAGTTTCTCTTGTAGGCTACTTTGGTTAAAGGGGAATTCCAGTATTTGTCAACCAGGATGTTATTATCATAGTTTTGTCCATTATGACTATTGGTCAAATTCCCCATCTAGTTTGCAGAGATTAAGGAAACATGGACTCCGGTGAGAAAGACACTGACTAAAGCAACTAATAAGTTGGAAAATCCCTCGATGTTAGCTGATCCACTTTCAGTGCACCTTGTTTGTTTACACTTATGTGGGTCAGTATTTGACTTGAAATAGGAGCAAACATGAGAAGATGCTTCATGTTGTTCTGCTGGTTTCCAAACCGCAACCAAGGTTCATATAAGGTTGTTTTCATTCACTGTCACCTAGCAAAAGGAAAACACCACCTCTGGGTTGCTTGTTGGCTGTTGAGCAGTTATAGGTAGAGGGATATTTTGTGTTTTTGCATGTAGGAAACTTGCACTGGAGGTTGCATTTCCCAAATCACTGCAATGAGAATTTGAGTAATGGGGAATGAGGGCCTTCCAAAACAGTCAACTGTCAAAATTTCCGGTCCCAAGATGGTTTACAGGATAGGAGAATTTTAATAATTTGCTTTGAAATTTGGCTTATTTTGGGGATTCCTTTCTAGTAATTATTTTTGTTTCTTCTAAAATATTGCATGCAGTTTCAGGCAGTGGTGTAAAATAACTAAACACACTTTACTTGAGTATTTATATTGTATCTTTTACTCCACAACATTTATTAGATAACTTTAGTTACTGGTCACTTAGTATTTTTAGATTAATAATACAAAATATAGTGAGCAAATAAATCATGATGTATTATTGATATTAGATTAAGATAAAACTTTATTAAGCATTATTAAGCGTTTCATTAACTTTCTAATTAAGGTTGTTAGATATAGACACTACAGTAACATGTGAGATGGGGTCCGTTGCATCATCCAAGCTGTTGTGTCATCATTAAAAGCTGATATGTCGGCGCTGACATCTTCAGGGATACAGCACTGAACAAACTCATCCCAAGGGAGGAAGACTTATGAGTCTCCGCCACCACTTACTGCTGCGTGGTTCTTCCAGCCAGGTGGACTGAGTGGTTACCTGGGAGAAAGAAGAGCGCACAAAAACATACAAATGCACCTGCGATCGCACACATGCACACACACACAAACATGGCCATGCACATCATGCTTAATGGTTTCAGTGGAAAGCTGCCAAACTCACCGAAGATCTTTCTCCTCTTCTCCTCTGTATTCCCTCCATCCCTCCCACTTTCTAGTCTCTTTCCTCCCCCTCTGACCATCTCTCTCCATCCCTCTCTCTCTCTCTCTCTTTCTAACAGCATATGCTCTTAAACCCTCCCCCCTCCCCCTAACAATTCACCTTCCTTACGAAAGAAGAGAGAGACATGAGAAATAACAATCTGTCATGATACATGGTGTGCCACACACAGAACAGGCCTGGAGACACAGCACCATCTTATATCATCCTTCCCATTGCCTAAAAGCACTTCAAGAGGAACTCCATTTTATTCTTTGGAGTTTCTGATTTAAACACAGAGGTCGTGAGTAAGGTTACTGCAACAGGCTTGCACAGAAAGCGAAGGGGGAGACCGGTCAGGAATGTGGGGGAACGTCTTCAAATTGATAAAAGTTGGTCTTAGGCCATTCTGCCCACGCGTCAGATGGATTTGTACTTTACTGTGTTACATTCTCCTTCTGCACAGACATGTTTTAAGATGCAGGAGATAACATCCAGGGCTGTGGTGGGTGGGCGGGACTGATGTCACTGAGATGCATTTAGTGGGCTGTTAAAACACACTGATAATGACCTCCACTGGTGCAGATTAGTGTTTAAGCATTAGTAGGTGTGATATAATATCAGTATTTGCACGAGACATAGATGTAGTGCATACAGTATTTCTCTTTTAATGCTCTTGTCATTGCTTTTCCAGAGAAGATTATACCTTGATTTATTGTCTGTGTGTTATGGAAGACACAACAGGCTCAGAATATAATGAGAAAAGCTGGTTAGGCCTCATTCTTACCTTAGTCACAATCTTTTCTGAACATTATGTTTTAATATACCTTAACCACACTACTGCTTATTCACACTACTTAATTAAATGCATGGTTGCAAAAAATCTAATCAGATTTATTGATTTAGATCAACTATTTAACATGATTTTGATGTGTCAAGTTGACGTAATAATGGTTAGTTGATTAATGAAATTGGGTTGATAACTTTTTAATTTTTGCTTCACCTTGATTTTTTAGGTCATCTTCCCTATCTTGGGCCTGGATAGTTCACCTGGTTAAACACCTGCCTTTCAACTGGGGTGTCTGTTGATCGAATCCCATGCTCCCCACTTTGCAAATTATACATCTATTTGGGGCAGTGGTGGCGCAACGGTTAAGTCTCTGGGCTACTGATCAGAAAGTCAGAGGATCAAACCCCAATGCAGCCATTGTTGGGCCCTTGAGCAAGGCCCTTAACCCTTACTGCTCCAGCGGCGCCATACCATGGCTGACCCTGTGCTCTGACCCCAACTGGGATATGCGAAAACATAGTTGAAGTTGTCTTAGCTAAAAACGCAAACAGTTTTTTTTTTAAAAACAGCCTAAACATTACTATTTTTAGAGTGCATTATGATATTTACCTAACCTTAAAGTCTCTCTCCGGGTCATTGGTTAACCCCTTGACGCCTGAATTTATTTACTATTATATAAAATAATTAATTATTTGTGTTTTGCTTTCAAGCTGATGCTAAATTAAGCGGAGATTATTAATTTGTCTATAGCATATAGAATAGATATAAAGGTATGATGCACCAGGCATTAATGGTAAAATTTTTTTATTGATGCCACAATGCCACTGTGACCGGTCCTACGAGAAACCAGTGCAGAGGATGTAAAAAACACCATATGGACATGTTAACAATGTAAAAGCATAGATTTTCACCTCACCTAACCTCACTTTAACTACATAGCTGAAATAAGCAGATATCATTGAGAAATGTTGAGTACAGTTTGAATCATCCAATATCTCTATTGTCTAGAGATAAAGTTAAAATTATGGTAAATTACTGTCTTTGGTTTTCCTTGGATCACTGATTGTGCTTTTAAACCAACAAAATTTGATTCCTAATCCCAAAGCATTCACCAATCTGGCATAACAGTGAGTTCTTTTAAAATATGTTAAACTGTTTTTAAAACATTCGCTTTTCATTGGCTGTAACAGTCAGGCTTCATGGTGCCGGCCAACACTGATTGTTCAACGTTTCAGCAGACATTTGATTGTTTTGAACACGATGTAACTCGTTGACAAAGCAAACAAACAACAGGTCAATGCTGTAGCACTACTTTAGTGACTAAGAACAGCAGTGTTTCAGATTACAGATGTTAGCTTGTTTGTCACAGGTTTTTCCATCCTTGGTGTGCACTTGCTAACACCCCATTACTAACAATCAAAGCTTGTGTTTCTTGATTTGCATTGCAGTCAAGAATGTAAAGTCCCTGACATGCAGCAGTTTTTTTTTTTTTCAGGGAGATCAATGAAACGAATGGCTGTGGATGACGCAGGATAAACTGAATCAGATGTATGTGGTTTTGATCAGGAAGTTGAAGGGGAGCGACATGGAATACTTCCTCTCCCTATTGTAGTACATGGATCTCGCCTTTCGTAACACATTATGCCCAGACACAATGGGAAAAAAAGGCTATATAATAGATGCTTTGATAGCATTATTAAAAAAATGTATTGTTGTTTCACTGCTGCAACACATCTGTGGACTTTTCCTCTCCTCCAGATGTTTCTTGTTTTGAGCTGCGTGAAGTTTCAGTCAACAATTTTTGCCCATTAAAATGACTTTTTGATCTTGAGTCTTTAGTTTCACATCATTCAGGGTCTGATAATGAATTTCACATTACACCATACTTATCCCGAGTGCGGGTTTCATTGAATAAGTATTAGAATTTGTCATTCAGCAGCAGTGTTAATTTTGCATGATAATGAACATTTGGATTTTGTATGGACTTATTTTTATTGCCACATGGTTACATCAGGTCTTATTTGGGGTCTTTCATTGTGATTGAGGAAACTTGCTCTTTAGATGACTTATCTTTTGTCGTGTTTCACAATTCAGTCATTGTGTTTGTAACACAGTCTTGAGTGCTTAGATCCTTTCTGACAAGCATCAACACATCAAGTTGTACTATATATCTTCATGTGCATCAGACAAAACTAATTTGACATATGATGACAGCAGCACAGTTTGGGCTATGTTTGCTTTTAGTGCATGGATAAGGTTGCACTAGAGAAAACAAAAAACTAAATTGTTCATTTTCAGCCAGATTCATATGCTTAGATTCATTTAAATCAATAAATACACAGCTGCATGTCATTATAAAACACAAGTGAACCACAAAGTATCAGACAGTGAATGTACATAAGCACTATTTCTACTTGCTAATGCCATTTTTAGTTCATCAACTTATGATTTACTTGAATAGGTAAACACTGATAACCTAGTTACCAACCTAATTCTGTCAGAATATCACATCAACATGTGGTGGAAAATGTCATCTAGGTGTGTACAGCCTCTACATAAACATCTGGGGTTCTACTACTGAGCGTCTGAGTGGTCGTGGTATTGATCTAAAGTCAATCGATATAACAAAACAGTGACTTTCCAATGGATTCATGCAGCACAATCCACATGTAACACAACTCCCATAAATCATGGAACACTTTCATTGCCAAAAACTTTGCTTTTTAGTTCCCTTTGTTGCAGCCAACCTTTACTAAAAAAGAATGCTCATTTTTCATTGACTTAATTTCTGTGCAAATGTGTAACAGGTTCCTGTTTTGGATTATTCATCACAGAGGAACACAAATACCAAATCTAGTCTCAATAAATCTTGTTATAGTGTCATTCACAGTGGCCTTCAATGTGTTTTTTTTTTACTTCTGCCATCAAACTGAGAGAGTTTACAACTTCTCATGCTGAGGTTCTTCTAAACTCAGGAGTCAAACCGCAAGTTGGGTACCAGAGAGACATGTGGGGAATGTGTTTTGGCCAGGTCATGGGTTTCCCTTGTCTTCACCAACCTGTCTGGAGTGGACACTTCTTCACCTCCACCCTCCTGCTTCACAGAGCCCCAGAACCCCAACAACACATAGGATTAATCCATATAATAAAGCGGGTGGCTGAATGGGTTTTGTAGAGAGCAGAAAGGAGGTAATGCTCTGTGTTTTCTAAATGGGGGAGCAGAGGGCCTTTCAGAGGGAAAACATGCTGATTACTGTATTGTAAAATGGCTTTTGATTCCCCCTGCCTGCTTTAATCCCCAGGACACAACAGTGGCCCTGTCTCCCACCAATGGCAATTGAGCCTCTAAGAAGACTTGTATTACCAGCAAGCAGGGTTTAATTGTGAACTCAATCAGTTATTAAAGAAGCCAGGGCCCGCTGAATTGGAGACTGGTGGGCCAGTCCTTCACTGCTTTTGACCGTTATGGCTCTTTCTTCCTAGACTGTGGTTCGTAGTTTGTTGTTTGCTGTGCATAGGCCTGGGATGAATACAGGCTCCCCACTATAGAGTTCTTTCTTTTCTCTCCTCCCTCGACGTTTTTCCTCCTCTTCTCCTACTGGCTTCCAGGGAACGCAATTATAGTGTGGAATTTTATGGGAGGATGGAGCAGTGGCGGGGAGTGGAGGGTGAGCAGGCCAGCGAGGCTATTATCCGTCCCATAGGGTTGAATGGCTGGCCCCCCCTCAGCGGACACAAAAGGAGTGGTCAGAGCCGAACTGGAGAGCGGCCCCATCTCAAGAATGGCAGCGATCAGCGGTGGCTGGTTCCTACTGGCTTTACGCCTGAGGATGTTCACCCCGAAAAAACCTTTGGTCTCAATAATGGCATATTTCTTAATCCTCAAAAATAATCAGATAATCAGTCATCATGTTCTACCTGTTTTATCTAATTGTAGGATTAATATCTTTGAGTATTGGATAGTTGGTGGGACAAAAATGTTGATGTTGTCTTTTTTTTTTTTTTACTATTTTCTACATTGTTATTGACTAAACCAATGATTCACTCAATCTGGGGCTCAGCAATTCCTGCTGGATGAATCTAGGAGGCCAAAAAGTGATTAAAGGCATAGGGAAGAAGAAAAAACAGGCTTGTCGTACATTTTGTTCTTGGGCCTCTTATAATCAGGGTCGTCTATTCGGGCTAATACGGTAGATCATTGACCAATGACCTAGTCTGTGCTCACTACCTGCTGCGATATGAAAAAAACCTCCCGAACCTCCCTATGGCCAGCCCGCCCCTGTCTACACACAAAGGATATTCCCTGTGATGGTGACAAACATCTACATGATGCTTCTTTTAAGGACTGACAAGCCAGTAATCAAAATGCTGACTATGAAAAAACTCTGATCATATGTTTGTCTAAGATGAGCTCTTTATATCATCTTCTGTGACCCTGTAAATGATGACTGTACAGTAGTAGTGTGATGTGATGTTAAAGAACTGCAAAATGTCTTGTGGAGGTGGTCTGGGTGGATAATTGTGTATGACTTTGACATTGGAGACTGCTGCTTGCTTTTTGTCTCTGACTAAAAGTCAGCACTGTTTTCTTTAAACCGTTATCGTTATTGTTCCAAACCATAATTAAGTATCTATGATTCCTACACGCAACCCAAGTTTTAGTGGTGGCTGATGAGAAAACAGTCATATGAAACAGTTTTGTTACGGTCATGAGCTTTTTGGATGGCACCGACGAGAAAGGTCACACTGGTGATAGGCACTCATAGAGTATGAGCTGCTTTGAACGGCAATGACATATGGCTTGATTTGTCATTTAATTTGGATGAATTGTTAAAAATATCCCAAAAGGTCACAGTCATGGTCATGCCAATGCTATTTTCTGAGGGAATTTTGTTAAACAATTGTAGAAAGATCATTAAAATATTAAATATTAACATTGTTATACATTCTTGGCACCCTCAAGTAAGCTTTGGTCACTTTTTAGGAGAGCAATAAAAAAACTACATGTAAGCCAGTACATCTAACACACATATGCACTATTTATACACTGTCCACAACAGAACAGTAAAAGTAATACAAAATCCATTCCACACACCGTAACAAGTGAGGACAAACAGGGCAACCTCTGCCTCTATTTGATGTTCAACATTTCAGACAAACCTTAAAGAGAACTCCCAGGCCGCACTCTGTTTTACCTCGGCATTCCTCGCCATCCATCCGCCTAGTTCTCCATCACTGGACAATAGTAGATTGAGGACACCCTGAGCAGACCAGCCTCTGTGGGGCCTGTGCGCTGTGTGCCAGTATGGGTAAATAGAAGTTCTTTAATATCCGCCAGGGGGGATGAGAGGTGGGAGTGGGGTCAGGGTATGGAGCTCACTGAACTGGCAGCCATGCAGCCCATTGTTGCTGTTTGTTAACAGGTGTGTGTGTTTAAATGGGAGTCTTTCAGTGGAGCTGCTACACGAGCCCATGGGGCCCGAGCACCTCTCACCCCCTCGCAGTGTTCTCATCAATGACAGCTTTTCAGCCGCCTGGGGAGGAGGAGGAGGAGGAGAGGAGAATGATGAGGCTGGCTGAGAGATTAGAAGTGAGGGGACAGACTGCACTACAGTACATAGTGTTTAGCAGGTACATTACAGTCGGGGAGACTGAATTTCAAGCCGTATGGGAGGGATGGAAACACACAGATGAACACCACCTCATGCACACATCCATTTGCATACACATACAATCCACTGATAAAATAGTTTATTATCTTGGGTAATAAAAATTATTCTAGGTACAGCATTGCATTTTAACCTTAGCAGGATAAACACATATTAATAGAGGGCACCAAACAGGCACAATGGCTTCCTAGAGTTGCAGTGAGGTTACCAGGTTTGGTACCATCATGGCTTACAAAGACAAAAAACAAATACCTGTGCTCACTGGCTGTATTATGGATGGACAGTATGTTTCTGTTACATTGTTAACATTATAAGTGAGAGAAAAGAATGCAACTTAAACCTGTACTCTCGGTTTATAGAGTGTGCACTCGGATTCCTGTGATTTGCAGTGAATGCCTACAGATTACTTGATGACTTCTTTCTTCACAGTACGAGGAATAGTATGAAGCATTTTCACATATGTTAAAAGCAAAATAAATACAATGTTACACTTTTAAAGCTGTGGAAAAAACATTGCTAAACACAATATAAATAAAATACTTGCATAATGAGGGGAGGGGCAACACACACCCAGCAGACTGAAGCTTCAATAGGGTTAATGGCTCCTGAAGAGTATAAAAATCTGGAACTCCCAAGCAGTCAGTTTAGAACTGATGAAGCCTCTTGGATGAGAGGTGGAACGTCTTCGAAAAACTCAAGCAAGTCCATATGCTATGATTGAAACTACGAGGATAACCATGACCTGGATGACTGAGAATCTTCACAGACATCTAAACACAATATATATCGGTCACTCTTGTTCTGTGAATAAGGAAATCACTGCAAATGCATGGGCACAGATTAGGAGTAAGGAAACACTGATTATAAACTGAGAGTACAGATTTACATGTGGCTCTTTTTTGTGAGCTGACTCCAGGGGAGCTCCATTGTTTTAAATGCAATTATGTGCATTTTATTCACCTTTATATGAACATTTTCAGGAGGGCATAATAAGATTGTAGCATTAATGCGCGATAGAGTGTGTTGATACAACAATGGTTGCCAGTCTGGATTCCAAACAAGCATATTATAATAGCAGGTATGTTTTTTTTCTTTAATTTGACAGCTTTTCCACCTCAACCAAGCATGAAAAAATATTTGTTTTCTCATTATTTATGCACAAATTTAAAAATGCACTTAAAAACTGTTGGAACACACTGCATGGATTCAAAAGCCCTTAACAGCTGAGAGCCCAGTTTGTTAGTTTTTTGCCCATAACTTTTGTTCATCTCTACGTAACTGTTTAAATAAATGTTAAATGCCACAAAATATTACTTTGACTGATATTAATCAAATCAAATCTGTGTATTTCCCCCAAATCTTACTATATTTTATTATTTCTTTAAAACTCTCAGCTGCCTGTTCACAAACGCTTTCATCTTCGGGTCTTTACATTGCTCCTCCGTTGACACTTTGCAAAACTGCTTCACAGTTTGGCATCTGCCATCACATTTTCCTTCCCATGTCACCCCTGCCTGTGACACACCAGGGCCTATGAAAAAAAGGTCAAGTCTTACGCATTTTCACCACGCGTGTATCAGGAAAAATCGTTACCCTGTGGCTGTGGAGGTTTAAAAACAGAGGGCAGCTAGTCTCCCCCCGCTATATTGGGCTGTGTGTTCAGGATTACTGTACTGAGAGTGAGGCAGAGAGAGAGAGAGAGAGACAGAGGGAAAGCTGTGTGAACGATAACCTCGCCACACTGCTCCATGGAACCCTGCCCTGTTAATAGTTTCCACCATGGGCAAGTGAGGAGGAGACCGAGAGAACAAGGAGGAAAAGGAGGAGGAGAACGAGGGGAAGCAGTGGAAGATGCTTCCTGTGTGGCTGGATGGGTGCTGGCCACACCACGGAGAAGGAAGCTGCCTTGGGCACTGTGGAAGAAGTGATGAAAGATGCACTTTCCTCCTCATGCAAATAAAAACGGGTTTATTGTCTCGTCAACATGCTGCAGCTATTTAGCTTTGTTTGATACTATGATTATGATGTTTTCTTCAGCTACTTACTGCATAAACATTTTGCACAGAGAGGAAAGTTCAATTTGATTAACGTGTGTCTTTCAAGCATAATATTTAGGCTGGCAATCTGAACTAATGTTTGTTTTTTCTTCGTTCTAAATTGGATCGAGTTGGGTCTACTTTGGCCTGATTTGGTTTGGCCTGGTCAGAGTAGATCTGATTGGTTTCCAGGTTGTGTGTTTCACTGCGTGTCAATAAAGGATCAGTCTGTCAACATGGCCCCAGCAGGTCCAACCCCTCCCTTAAATAGACTTTGCATGTGCAAACAAATCCACAAATATTCTGTGTTAGATGCTCAGATGTGTCAACAGATTATTTTCTTGAGTCTGGATATTGTCTTGTGTCAGTTTTGAGCCCTCAACTGTTTTTGAATGATATTTGTTCTTGTGATTTCTTCTCTCTGCCTTCTTCTCTTTGTTTAAGATGTACGACTGACCTGCACTGGCTTTGAATGTACATTATAGACAGTTAGCTGTACAAGGGCGTTACATTAGATGGCAATATAATTATAGCACACTCAGTTTTAAACCTAACATTTTTGACTGTGACACAATAAGATTGAAGCAAAGTAACCCACCCGCTTTCCTTAACTCACCCATTACACACTAATGAATCATAGAGCCAAGTGTTCCTGTCCTCAGGTGGTGAGATATGATTTTGGTGGCCAAGCACAAGACAAAAACAAACTTCTGAGGCCTGCAACGCCCAAGTCACCACAGGCCTTGGCACTGTCAGGCCTCAGTGGTAGAACAGTACAGTGTAGTAAAAGGCAGCTATGCATTACAGATTATACATGTTGGCAGGGCCCTGCTGATACGGCGGCTAGAGGAAGCCGTCCACTTTCTCCCTTGGGGAGATGCTTACCCTGGGCAGAGCAGTTTTTTCCTCTATAGGGGGGAACAGCCATGACATGTTTAAATGCTTCAACTTAAATAGAGACGAGTATATTTAGGGTGAGTCAACATCCCCTGAAAACAGTCCTCCATGCTTGAGTTAGCAAACCACATGGGTCTTTAACATCTTTATTGTAAACTACACAGAGAAGATCTAATTCCAGGAAACAAAGGCTAGGGTCAAAGGAGTATTACATAAGACATACTACTGTTTTTACAGAGATAACTGGCTGTAGACATGTATATTATGGCTCTTGGGTCTATATATGATGTTCAACATCATATAACATAACATAACATAACAATTTCCTTTAGTAATAGTCTTTACCAGTAAACTCTTCACTACTGTAGACAGACTGAATTCATGAGCTGGTTGTTAGGCTCAAATTTTAAAGCTTAAATCAGTGTTATAATTTTACCAACTGAACATATTACTATAAGTAATGGGAAAGGTAATGCTCATAGGAAAGAACCCACAGAGGATTATCAGTACTTCAGCTTCCCTTAGCTCTTGAAGAATGTGAGTGTCTTACACCTTCTTGTTTTGCCTTTATGGCCCATAATGTTCCTGTTACTGGTTCTGTCTTACTGCTTTTAATAGCATCATTCCAAGATGCAGCATTTATTTCAGCAAATAAAAGGTAAGAAAAATGCTCAGGAAAACCCACTGTATACCTCCTTTGCAGCACCAAATGGCAAACTGACAAACTTAGCAGCTAAATGGTGAACATAGTGTAGCATTTGGCGATCAAATATCCAGATTTTTCTTTCAGAAGTTGGTGGAGACCAAAACAGGGCTAAAAATTAAAGTGAATGTTTGAGTAACTGTATGAGATGCACAACTTTAATTGCCAATTAACTGCTGGATGCACAAAAAAGCATATGTTTGTTAACATTTTAACACAGCAACTTTTCAAGGTTATAAGATATACATTTACAGCACCTAAGAGGAAAGAAAAGTGGGCATAAAGGTTTTAAGAGATGCAAACAAATGATTATGTTTGAGGTTCATGCTTGACCAAACACATCTTTGATAAAATATTCAAAACAGACATCGGAGCAAGGTCCACTTTGCTATAGAAAGCATTGACAGTTTAGAATATTTCATCACAAATTCTAATTCAAGTTCTTTGCTTTGTATTGCACTACAAAGTAGGATATTATAAACAAAGGAAACTATCATCAAATGCAATGTCAGAGTGGAAAATTAATCAATTTCGGTGTCAGTCACTTTTAATTACACACAGCATGATGATTCAGCTCCCAACTGTATAAAATCTCAGGGTTCCATTTCTCAGGGAAGACAAGTTGCATTATTTTAAAATTGGTCACACATCATTTGTCAGAGAGCAGATCATTTGAAAACAATAATCATATGACAGAGGTTTGTTGGATGGAGTAGCCACATGGAGGGAGGACAGAGAGACCTTGCAGTGACCCCTGTGACTGATCTTCATATGGATCCCAAGCCTTCATCTGTGGAAAACATGTGCAACAATTGTGATTCTGAATAACATGTCTTTGAACTGCATTTTGCTCCGAAGCGCATGCTGAAAACAAGAAGAGGGCTTCCAAAAAAGACGTGCACTTGAGGAGTGGCGGGACTTCAGATTGACAGTCTTTGGTTTTGTGTGTGTTTTTCTAGAGCATCTGTCTTCCTGCTCCGGCTCAAAGAGACAAGCCGGAGGAAGCGTTTTGCTCCTCTCCAAGGCCTTGAATGTGGGGAGGAAATCATCCGCACATTGCGTGAGACCAGACCGTTGTTCGCTGGTGTCTGTGACAGCACTCATCAGCACGGCATTAATTAGGGATAAATACAAAGCATAAACAATAAACACGTGACCACAAAAGCCACAACTACCTCCCATACCAATTGAGGGCCTCGCCAAAGAAAGTAAATACAATAATCTTTTCAAGATTGGTTTCCTCCAAACTAGCCAGAGAGCCCAGCTATATGGGGACTTAAGTGAAATGCATTATTCAGCACACAGGAGTGTAAGGATGTCATTCATTGGAATCAAGCAGACCAGCATTAGATTGTGTTTCACATGGCAGCTTGGCAGGATCTCACTGCAGATGTGCAACTTGGCATGTCGTGTCAATTCTAAAATAACCTGTTTTTGAGAGCTGTGGGTCTGGGTCCACGTCTGAGTTTTGCTAAAGCACCCGTTGGAGCTGATTTGTATGTGTTTATGGAGAACTGTGTTTAAATAGTTCTGCCTGTGTGTGTGGGTGTGTGTGTGTGGTTGAATGGGAGTAAGTGAGTGCGTGCAGAGGGGGGATGGTTGAGGGGACAGCTGTAACGGAATCACTTCATAAGTGAAATACCACTCCCTGTACAATAGCCAGCCACAAACCAGAGCTGTGGTGCAAATGTTTTTCCAACATGGCATGGATCTATCCCTGCATACTGAGATTAAAAAATGCATTTTTCACTTCCTCCAAATGAGAAACCAGAGAAGGTTATGACTGGTACACTCCAGGTTTGGGGTCGCAGATACACTTCATTCAAACAATTTTGGAATACGCTGGCTGTTTTTGTCAGTTTCAAAGTCCTGAGTTTCCAGTACAGGAATAATGTTTACACTGCTAGGGCCCAAGTTGATGATCACATATGTCTTCCCCGCTGTTTCACCTTTTCATTTTGGAGACAAGTTTACTGAGACAGGCTTCAGAGTGCCTGTGTCAATGAAGACAGTCTATTGAAGGGCAGATAAAGGGTGCTAAAATGCATTCGTTCTACATAGTTTCACATGCTGAGAGCTACTTTGCATCCATCACCCTGAAGGGTTAAGATTCAATAGCCTCTCACCCTGAATTTGCAGAATGGTCTTATTGAGGAGACTGAGGGGATGAACTACATTCCAGAGGCCTGCTGGGAGAAAACAAGATGGCCGTGTGTGACATGTGGCTTTGTTGGCGGCCGAGGGATGTCTCTCATGGCCATCAGGGTGTCAGAACCAGTTACCTCTAATCGCTCCTGATAGGCAGAGAGTGCCCGGGCACAACCGCAGGGCCTCGTGATTCAAATCACAACTGCTTACAAAAACGCACCATGACCACACATTGACAGATTAACATTCCGCATGTTTAACTCATATCTCAGGAGCTGTGAACAAGCGGTGGCAAACTCCCTCCCAGATTCCAGATCACATTGTTCGACCTTTTTTCCCTCGCGCCCTCCATGATGTGAACCTGAGGGAATGGCAGCGCTGGAATGTCCGAGACGGAATTCCTCTGAATGGCCGCTTGACCTGACTCACCACTTAGTGTCAGCACAAGGAACACAATCATTAACAACTGGACCATGGCGACCGCCGACTAGAATGGCTGCTGTGACCCAGGCCTCATGACCTGTATGGCCACTTACATACACAGGCAGGGAAATCCTATGGCCCTGATTCCACCATTAGCTCTGACCTTCCTGTTACAATGATGGAAGGGAAGCTTGGGAGGTATTTTATTTCTGTTGTCACATGCTACTTAATGAATGACTTATCACTGTGGTAATTATGTGTTGGGGTGTGGTGTGATGACAGATAAATAGTGCTTGTTACTGAAAAAAAAACAGCTCTTTAATTTGATGTTGCATAGTTTAACTATAACACAAACACATCTATTTATATATTCTTTTAACATTATAAAGAGTCATTGATCTGATGTCTGAACTCCTTGCATTTGTCATTACTAAATACCAGTCAAAAACCGTTCTTACTTATTTACAAAACGCATACCTTATTGCATCAGACTTATTGGGATAGTTGTTGGTAAAATGAGGCCAAGTAATGTCACTGATAGCAGAAATACTAAACAGTAAAACAAGGACTCATATGACCCACTGAGTTGGGTTGCTGCGGTTACATATCCTTGATTCCTTGGCTGTTTATTTTTGCTGTGAAAAATGTCTACAAAAACTTTTCAAATGACCCTTTGCCCACTTCTTAGCTGTCCAACTGTACTCCCAGTATGTTCCAAACAGTCATATTTTTACGCAGAACATGGCACAATAGACAGCATTCAAACTTTTCTCATCTTCCACCATGATGAAAAACATTTGCAATTCACAAACTATCAAGAATACTGATCGCCTCGGAGGCCATAGCAGAAACCTCATTCACAGAACACAGATTATAACAAAGTCAACAACAAAATATGCAAAATGTGAAACTTGTGAACAGCTGTGAAAACTCCAATCCTTCAAGCAAATTCCACGTGTTTATGCAGCAACTAATTAAATCAACCACTAAGAGCTTCCTGTAAGCCACAAGTAGTTTCTAAACGTAAAACACATAACTACTGGACAATCTTTTAATGAATAGTTAAGCTGTGACACTTACAAATGACTAATAAGGTTAGCTCTACATGATTGTTGGAACTTTTGATACTGTTATTATAAATTTAACACAAATTAAACTTCAGTTGATGTAAAAACCATCCAGATTTTTACTGTGAACTGAAACTTTCTTGCAGGTAGACACTTAAATCTCCAATTGCCTTAAACAAATGACAGTGGAAGCAGCATCTGGTGGAGTGGAGTGCACTGCCAACACTGTGAGGCCTCCCCTCACCACTCTGACCACACGTGGCTCTCCTATAGCTCCTCTGGCACGGAACCATAACAGTGTGCCGTATCACTTTTTCACGTGATATATCCACCACTGTCCTCCGGTGCAATCCACAAGGTCTTTATGAGGATTGGGAGTGATAGTGGGTTGGTTCTAGACATAAGACTCTTTCCATGAGAGTCGCGGTGGTGCACCTGTTTATCCAAAGCCCAGAAAATGTCAGAGCCACTGTGGTAGATGATTTCTTGTCTTTTTGAGTCAGAGCGAGTGTCAGTGAGTGTCTGAGACATCTCATTGCTTCGCCAAAATTGCAGAGCAGAGTTTTGCTCTCCACACGAAAACATGCCACGTTGGTTTCATTTGATATCTGATCACAGATTATGTTCCCCAGTCATAATTAGGAAATATTTCTTTCGAACATTTCGTGCCAGCAACATTATATTATGGTTAAAGGAAACCATTCATGCAATGTTGAGACAGCAGCGTTGAAAAAAAATACGTCACTTTTGAAAAATTTACTCAAGTGCTCAGGCTCATCGGAGGCCTTTTTTTTTTCTTACTCCGAGCACCCAAATTAGTTTAACCAACACTTGTCAACAGCCAAACCATCAAATAACTGACATGCGACATATTTGAAACCAAATGTGAGCGAGCTACCACAACAACCTTAACAAAACCAAGGTCTTCACAGGCAGGGGGCTGTAAATGAGTCCAAATAATGACACAACGCCACCCAGAAACAGCTGTTGGGGAATGATGGGAAAGGAAAGTGGACTGACAGGGCAGTGAAGACTCATGTGGGGTCCTTTTCAGGGCCGGGGAGGAGGAACCTGTGAAAGGGCCTGCCACAGGGGAGAAAGGAGCCTCTCATGGCCCATTGTGCATGAATGCACCAACCTCTAGACCTGTCTCCCTCCTGACCCGCTCTCATTACCCAGGCTCTCCTGCTCTCACCCACTAGGAATGTTTGTGTTTGTTTGTAGCACCTCTTTCACTTTATTTCACCTCTATTTTGACCCATATGATGCTTTATAGACTTCCTTATAACCCCATGTTGTTTTATGCCATTAAAAAGAAAGCATGAAAATTACTTAAATAAACACATATTAACTAAACAAATGTTAGACACAGACAGTCAGGAAATCAGAAAGGTTTTTGGACAGACTCCCAAAGGCAAATGGTTGTAAACTGAACAATTTCATTCATTTTCTGTTGTTCTTGTAGTAAACAAGCCTTAACAGTTTTCATGATGGCTTCTTGTTTATGTAATGGATTCACTAATTGAGCTCTCATACAACCCTCGATACCTTATATCTCAGAATATTTGATGAGCAGTTGTGCTAAGTCAAAATCATCTGGACAAGGAGCTTATAAATCTAATACCAGTTCTATTTTTCCCCCAAATTCCAAATTTGTATAATCTGTGTAACTGTCTGGAAATCATTGGGGTTATTTTTATGTAACGCAGCATGAAGTTGGTGGCACATCATGACCAAACGCAAGTAAATGAAAGTGAAAAGATTTAATTTACTATTGATATTGACAAAGACACAGTATTTAATGCTACTTTGACACCAAAAGAGCTGTCAAAGTCAACTATCCTGAGTATTAGCTCAGCATATCCTTAGTTTTATCTGAGCATTGAAGGATATTAAGGACAACCTAAAGATGTATTGGTGGAAATGTCCAACATTTACAACAATTTCATGTTGGACGCTACAGCAATTGCCAAGTTTTTTGGGAAAAAATGTTGGCAGCAGAAAAAATCCCTTAGTTGTAATAAACTTAGGTTATCTTAAGGTTAGATAGGTTAAGGTTAAGGTCAACTGCAGTGATTCCGCTGCCACTATATAAGCACTTTAAAATCAAATGCAAAATTTGAGGGTTTTAGGTTTCACAATATGTGGCAGCATTTCAATAGAACATGAAAAGCATGTGATGAAGTGCACTGGTCCATCACAGTATATGACCACAGTCCTATGTATTTTGTGAATCTACATTCATCCACTTCATGCAGACTCAGCTTGACTTTGTGAGTCTTCCATGCCATGTCTGGACATTGTGGCTATCCAGCTCTGCCGTCATGGGGCCTTTAAAGCACCAAGTGTTGAGTTTGCAGATTGTTTTGCTTATACATCCAGCCTCTAATCTGCATGATTTACTGTACACCTCGCTCCACCCTGTAATTAACAAACTTCCTAATAACTCACCTTATACATTTATAACATTTACTATCCTCACATATCAGCACACAGCAAGACCTATTGAGATGTCAGCTTAATATTGAAAACATGAGGACGTTTCCATAGTGACAGTCATCACTCAAACCAAGCCTCAAGCTGTGTTCACTATTCTTCTGCCAGATCTGAAGATCTTACTGAGGGAACTTTGAGTAGCATATTTTAGGAAAGAGAAAAGAAGGGATATGACCCAAGAGCAGGATTACTGTGGGTCGCAAATCACAGTTTGTTTAGCTGTGAAGTTACTTAGCCAGCATATAAAATATTAATCAAAGGAAGATGAATACACATGTTAAAGAAGCCCAGACATCTTCTGTTAGAATTAGCCGATCCTGATGTGACCACGCGCACACAGGAAGTCCAGGTCATCGACACTGCTGTGTTTCACCCAAGCTGACATGGACCCCGACAACCACAGTACGTCAACCAGTAGTCTGAGGCAGGCTTTGGGGTCAACTCTCTGCCCGTGGTTCGGCACAGCAGCACAAGTGTCTGGTCAGACCCGCGAGTCAGGCACCACACCCTGCCAACAACCACTGTCTGACAGCTGCTGTTGCCTCAACAACCTGTGCACATGGGAAAAGTCCGCAGAAAGCCAAGCAGACATTTGGGACAGGACAGGACAGGACAGGAGCGGTCTGAGTGTCTGCGAGCCCCATCACCTCAGCTCCATGTGGAGCAGGCAGTATTCTTTAATGGTCCGAGTGATGAGAGGTGTAACTGCAGGTTGCAGGCCAGCAAACTGGCAGGAGTTTAAAATGGATTTTACTGCTGCTCCACGAGCTAATAGCACTTCCCAATGAGGTCTAATGCGTTTATGTATTTGTGGATCACATTTTACTGCAATTCAGCTCAATAAAACGGAGAAATATAAGGGTAGAAGTTTTCTTTGGAAGGATGATATTCGGGTCCTTATGTAAAAACCATGATTCTCAAAATTAGAAACATATTAATTTTTCCTCTGCTTTCTTTCCAAGCCTACTAATTGATAGAACATATCCGAAAACTGGTAAGGTGATCCTAAAGTGAACATACTGAGCTGCTACTCTGTCAAAGCACAATGCATTCCATATATGGTGAAGAGCTAATTAAAATCATCACTCAACAAATTCAAAAGAAAAGAATTTACTTTGCTAATTTTCCACAACATTAAACTAAATGTGAGAACACAAATTATGTGAGATTATAATGTGAGAACATAAATTTGATTTGTTGTGTTTACAGAACTCAAAGCAGAAGATCTGATTGATATCACACAATGAACCATTTCACTCCTTTATCCCCTAATGAGATTTATAACACATATGGCACTTCACAGTCACGTTAAAATCTCACAAGTTGATTGATTAAAAAAAACGGAGCTTTACACAGAGTGGCTCGAAAATATCATTCAGATGAGCTATAAATAATTATAAACACCCAGTTCTGGATTTAAGCAAAACTTGTACCCTATTTCTAAGAAGCCTCTTTGAATGAAATTACTTTGTGGTAACACACAGCTTTCTGCAGCCAAAAAAACACACACACTGAGTTTGGTGCCAGTGTGGTTCCTCCTCAACAAGTTGACACCTGCACTGCACATAAAATGATTACAGAGATTGTTGACAGAAACTGATTAATGGAACACATTTTAATTGTACTGATTGTGCATTATTAAAGCATTTTTGGAACCGTAGATTATGTATAGCAACTGTAAAATATTTTAAAATGTAAAGAAAATGTAAACCTGTACTCCAACTTATTGAAGTTACTGCAAATGTACAAAATGCATGGTTTAAGTCTTTGCAGGCAAAAGTGACAGCTGCTCTCAGCTGTATGCTCATTCACTGTTTTGGTAAGAGCTAAATGAGAATATCAATACCACTCCTAAAGTTGCACATTTTTAACACATAACTTCTATTTTCGTAATCCAAAAAGGAAGGCCGTGAATATTCCAGCATGGAGCCCCAGTAAAAGAACAACTTGTGATTTTTACACTTTATTAATTTCTTTTTTACAGATGATGCTAGCAGCAGGACTTTCATCCAGACAGAGCTAGGTTAGCAGTTTCCATTCTTAATGCTAAGCTAAGCTAAGTGGTTGATAGCTGCATCCAAACCTTTAACACAGATATGACAGTGCTATTGATCTTCTTCTGCAGGTTTTCTCATACACTCTCTTTCCCGCTCCCTGCTAACTTTGGTTGGGTATTAAAGGAGCAGAGGAGTTTGGAAGAGGACTGTCAGTGCCAGAGCCTTGCCTTAAACAAAGACATGTGTTACCAAAGGGATGTCAGCCTGCCCGCTACCCGGCACTGTGTAACTCAATCTCCCCACATTCTCATCCACTGAGGGGGGTTCTTAGGAAGAAGGGGTTAAGTATGTTGATCAAAGACTCAATGATGGACCAAAGGACTTCTCTAGATCATCAGTGTGACCTCGGTGCATCCATCAGCCATTAGAACGTCAGGACTGCGGCGAGGCAAGGCCCAGTTGGTGTGGAGGCAGTAGAGGGGGGGAAGTGGAGGGAGGATGACGGTCTTTGCAAGCTGGGGTGCTGATGGGCCTGTGTGGTAGATGGGGAGCTGGTGGGGGGAAACGAGACCCACAGAGACAAGAAAAAGAGGGGAAAAACTGGGAGGAGGGTTGCTGGATTAAAGCCCCAACCAGCCTTTAACTTCTCCCAAACCACATGGAGCTGGTGTCCAATGCCCTACATATTCAAAGGCATGTACACTAGCCCACTTCCAGCCCATGACACAGATGGAGATAGAAATATACAAGCGCTGGGCAACCAGTTCCTCTGATGTTGCTTTCTCTGTGGTGCGCTCTGCTGACAGACTGAGTTAGCCATCAACTCCCTGAGCAGGAGATGGACAAGTTCACTTGTGTTAAGCAAACTCTGTCAACGTGCTGCTCATCATTATCTGCCAGAAGCACTTAGAATCTGCATTACTTGTTGGGTTTGACACAGCTGAAAAAGCCATTAAATGTAGTAAGATAATTTGTCTGAACAACAGGGCTCAGTGTTTCTCGCAGCTACATGTGGAGCTGGAGCTGTTTGTGTGTTGTTCCAGTGACCTTCCATCCCCATGGAAAAGCAATGGATTCAGCAGAACTTTCCATGTATATGACCCACATCATGGAACCTCTTCACCTCCACCACTACTCTTTCCACAGGCTAGACAGGGAAGGATGATACACTGGCACTGAATCTCACTGGCACTGGCTGCGTACTGGGGTTGGCTATTCCTGAATTCTCCCTCTGGAACCGACTCCAAAGTGTCACTGTTTAGTGGAGAAAACGAGTAATAGACTCGCTGCTGGTGCTCCAACTTGTTGATTTACAGTGGCAAACTAACCAAGTTCGTTAGCTTTGAAACGATGCTGCTCAAGGTGTGCAAATTATTTCAAGGATTTTGTGTAGCTGCTGACAACATTTGGTGTAGTGTAAGTTAGCAAAACTTTTTTTTAAAAGCCAGAATTTTACAAATGGCAGCTGTGGAGTGTCAAGTTCTGTGGTCTCAGCTGTGTAGCATATTGATGCTTTTTTATCAGAACAGATCATTTAGAGTGAAGCACTTGGAGCCTTTCTAAGTTTCTATGGTTTGGACTGACTTCGTAGTAATTTTAGTCAGTTCAGTTTATTATTTGCAGCATTAAAAACGAAATGCCAAATTCAATTTGCTCAAAAAAGGCATCATGGTCTAGAACAGTGAATTTCTTAGCAATTAGTTGTTGAAATTCATGCTGAGTCCTTGGAAATACGGTTCCTCAGAATATGTAAAAAGCAACGGGCCATGGAAAATGTATTACCAACATGTAATTTTTCATTTGATCATCTTTGTGAAATTTGTAATTTGCTTCTTCCCGAACGTTTTTCTTGTACATTGTCTCACAGAGAGTGAGGGGTGAGGCGCAAAGAAAAGGGCTCATGAGGGTCTTGTAGCTTTTCCCTCAGCGGAGTCTCCTTTTAGAACCCCGACCTCACTTCAAGAAAACAAAACACGAGGAGAAAAATAACCTCAAGGAGAAGCCGTGGCATAGTCAACCACTGGACACCGAGCAGCACAAAAGCGCGTGTGGGCTGTCCTCGAACTCCCTTCACCAAATGTGTCCACGTAGAAACCCACTTCCCATAGGGATGTGTCTGTCTTCTCACAGGCTCACAGACAGACACAAACCTAAAAAAAAAAAAAGTGGCATTCAGACGGAAACATGAGGTGAGCAGACAAATAAATGTGCCCTTTAAATCTCCTGAATGAGCTTTGCACACACGAACAGATACAAATACAGCAGCGCCTGGGGTTAGACCCATCCCATCATCTCAGACTGCTGATGCTGTCCTTACTGTAGCTGTGAGGCTTGAGGGCGTCACCGCTTAAGTATTAACCTCGCTCATATTTTACAAGCACCGCTTACTGGCCCTGTCCAACATAAACAGGTATGCACGCCAAATTGGGCGTCATTGCTCCCCAGGCTAATGTCATGTCTGCTTATGTATATATATATGTATATATAGTGAAGACTTTCACTTTACTATCTCCGAATCTAAAGTTATTTACAGTTTCCTTAATTTTGAATGTGCTCAGCCTGAATGATATTTTTGAAAAAAGTTGCTGTTATTTTTCATATAAAGTGAGATTCATATTTAAAACTCCTCAGTTAAACTCAGTCGCATCTTGCTGCATTTAATCATCATGCACAACCTTTACTTTTACGTTTTACTGATGATTTCAGCTCAGTTTTTTTGTGCTCCTCGTGCTACTTTGATAAGACACTGAAATGAATTTGAAAATGATCTCTACTGTCTGTGCAAAAGAGACAACGCACAGTTCTGCAAAAACCCCAAACACACATCAGAAAGCCATGCTGGTCTTGTTATTTGGACAATACAGTTGCAGATGGATGGAGGCAGTCAGGTAGTGCTCAGAGTCCTCAGTCTGGGGTCTTGACGATCCCCACTTTGCCTTGTGGTCTATGATGTCACGCAGGGTTTTGCCTTTGAATGGCCATGTGTTCCTCACCACTAATATCAAACAGATGATGAGAAACCTCCAAATGATGGTCTTTCACTAAGACAAGCAGTCAAAACAAAGTTATAGGAACACAGAAAAACACCACTCCAAGCAATCACGTGAAAAAAAAAAAGACTATGCGTTCTTAATTGCTGCAGGCTGTGCTGTGGGCAGCGTTAAACTGTATTGTGAGCTCTTCTGCTTTGTTGAAAATTTCAATTTGAACCTGCATTATCATGGAAAAAAGGCTGACAGATTTTATTTTGTCCACAAGCGGCGCTAAGAGATGTTTTCAGCACAGTAGTACTTCCATGATTTTGTAATACCTTAACCAAAGCTTTCACATCCTGGAATAACAAACAAGACTTAAAGGATTGCCCCAGAATAATCCATCATCCATGGGACTGTTAAACATCCCTTTCCTCAACTGAGGAGAAGCCTGTAATTGGAGTGCGGTGTCTGGAAGACAACAATCCTTCTCACTTGGTGTCTGGCTAATCTCAAGAATCAGCTCAGTAGACCTTTGACTCCTTGATTTTTAATTCCATCCCTTCATTTGGGTAATTTATTTTTTTGCCACCCTTTCTTCTGGCTCTCCCTTCTGGCAGATGTGTCTTATCTCTGAGGGACCAAGCTTCTGATCTGAACGTTGGTGCCAAAGTTACAAATTACAAAAGGAGGCAGAGCGTTGGAGCTAATTCGAAGGAATTTGGGAGGCTTTTTGTCACTTCACAAAAAAGGGAAGAAAACTTGAAAAAATGTCTTTGTTTACTGTCTAGATCTGGGTGCCATCAGTTAGTGTACATCAAAGTTGGATGTAACGGGCCCCATCTAAAACTAACTAAAACATCTAAAAGTTGTTGTTTTTTTTGTATGCCTTCGGCTAAGATCCATTTAATTATGTAAGCAGCCATTATAAATTCTGTTTTCTGCAGATGGGGATCAGCCTGTTCTGAGCTACTTTATTGGTATGAATCTAGTTAGTGGAGAACACCAAACTTTTTTCAGGTTTCTGTCTTCCCTGTTCTCTTCAAGTTGTTCAAATAAAACCTGGCAGCCTCATGACTCCTTCACATCCTCCTTGAAGTCAGTTGAAGCTTCCCTGTTCTCCCAAAGCACTAAAGACCCTGATATGTCTTGCCAGTGAACCCTGAATAGCAGGATCATATGATAAATTTGCATAAACTTAATGCATGGCCTTGGCAGACGCAGGCTTCATCCTTTCCAGTGGTTTTTTATGTTACCTCACAACTGTCTTTCATTCTAACTGGGCCTTGAAATGGAAAAGTGGGTGTGTTGCCCCCAGTGTGAATTAGACCATAAGCATTAGCTTGCAGAATATATCCCAATGAACTAATGATCCTGACACCCAAACAATAGCTGCTTTAGAAGAAGGCACACACAGCAGACTCTGTTTTTCTATCTCATATTTTTAATGACAAAATGTTTGTCAGAAACAAATGGATTTATTTTTCTCAATCCAGGGCATAGTATGGGGAGCTTATGTGGTTCCGGTCCCCTGGGCTTCAGACAACTAACAAAACACATCTTACTTCTGCTCTGCTGCCCACCTACAATGCTTTTCACATACAGGAGGACGAGTGTGAGCGTCCAGCAAATGGATGAAGTAGCGTGGCTCTCTTTCACAAAACCACTTCATAGAAACAGTTGGATGAAGCCACTGACATTGATCATCATCGTATGAAGTCCGATTATCAAATTTGGCACTGCTTCAATAAAATCTGCCATCTAACAACTTCTAAAGCTTTTTCATTTTCTGTAATAAGCAGTATTAACAATAAACATCAATGAAAAACCAGAGAAGACCACCGACAGAGTGCATCAAAACCAAAATAGTGAAAATGACAAGTTAACTATCATTAAATGATTCCCCAAGCTGAACACTCTTTGACTATATTCCTTTTTACTACGCTTTGCACACAGTCCCCATCTCGCTCCGACAGCTGCTCCTACTTATATAGTGTACCCACTCTTTCTCCAAACCACTCTCAATTAGCTCCTCTCCTAAATAACCACTCTTTTCACTTGCAGTTTCCGGCTACACATGCACCTCCTTTCATCAAGCCATCCCATCCATCTCAAAAACACCCTCGCGAAAGAACTACTCTCTTGTTTGTGTGTCTAAAAACAAGAGGCACACTGAGCCACTTCCTATTCACATCAGGTCATTTGCATGAAGGTTGTCTCCCCATTTAGTGACTCTGAACGGCTCTGCCAACACAGAAAAGCATGAGAGGCTCGAGTGTTGAGCCAGTTATTCTTTCATCCTGCATGCTAAATCCTCATTTCGTTTAGCGAATTGCACCATATCATGCTTTGAGAATACACTGTTAATACTATCTGCACTTCAACAGAAAATATGTAAAGGGATGAGGTAAAGAGTTCTGTGGCATTTACTGGTGGCTGTTTTCACCAGACAGCCTCAATTAATCTGAAAAAAAAGCTTTTCATCCTTAAACAAAAACCAGTTCTGATTCAATTTGATGACTAATCACATTTTTTAGAGGGTTATTGGATATTTAAGTGTGTGTGTGTGTTATGCTCTTCATTTTTAATAGTTTTCCGATCTCCCTGCTACTCCTTGTTTTTTCCTTCTCTTTTTGTGTTTCGGATCACATCTCGCTTGACACACACATACACACACACGCACACACACAGAGAAGAAGCTCCTTTCCATGCTGGGAGAGATAATTGACTTCTGTTCCATGCGTGCCACAATCAAGACAGGAGACCACAGCATATTACGAACATGTGCTGTGTACAAACCAGCATCAAAGTCAGCACATTGCTCGCTTTATTTATCCTTATTTTTAATGATTTATGCCTCCTAATGCATTTGCCAGTTTGAGTGGTTGAATAACCGACTTCTACATAAAGCTGCAAACCTGGACACACACAATGAACTGATTTAATGTGTGTGTTTTTCTTCGAAGGGAGAACATTTAGGAAAATAATAGCTTTGGATGTTTGCTGGAACAGTTAATATGGGCAACTGAACACTGAGCATGAACGTTCTTGTACCAACAGCAATAAAATGAAAAATGTGGACTCTGGGTTCAAGGATAAGCTTTCTTGTATGTTTCACAACACAATTCATCATTAAATCAGAGATGTCAGCTTTTTATTTTTGGAAAATGTATTTGCATCCTTGTCAAATGAAACAATTTTCTTTTATTTAAATGGCTCCAGCTGGAGTTGTTTTAATCTATTTCAGAAGAACATAAATGTCAGAATGAGAATATTCACTAGATATGTTATATTAATAAGTTATTTAACTGAGTAAATATGTGCAAGTATTTACATAACAGCTGTGTTTGATTCATCTGAGATGCACCTCTACTGGAGTAGAATAAGTTAAGACTGACGGAAATATTACATATTAAACAGCACTAATCATGCACAGTGCAAGACTAGGCTATATCAGTCACTATATCTCTATAATGTGTGGTTATTAATGTGCAAAAGTTTTTTTTCTACATTCTAACTCTAATAATTAATATGTAAACCAATACATAAACTGGCCTATACAGCCTGGAGAACTCACACAAGCCGAAGAGACGGCAACAACATAAATATGCCAAAAAAACAAAAAACAAAGTGGTTGTATTTTAAAGTGCCACAAAGCACTGCATGCTTTCAGACCAAAGGTAACTGTTACCCTCAGGTTGATCCACTTCCACTGTGCAGAGTGGATTAAAGGAGTAATTTGACATTTTGTGAATGTGCTTATTCATATTCTTGAGCACAGTTAGATGTGAAAACTGATGAGACTCTTGCATCTCTGCATCAAGTTGAAGCTGGAAGCAATAAGTTTAGCTAAGATTAACAACCGGAGATCGGGTGAAAAAGCTACTGTGGCTTTCTCCAAATCAAAAAAATGCACCCCCCAACATGTTTAAAGCTGAACAATGAACTGTGTATCACTTCCGCCAAATCTGTGTACAAATCATAGCGTAAAAGCAATAATTTATGGTCTTAGTTACATGGGCTAACAACCTCGGGGCACACTGACTTTCTGGAATCTTGTTTTTGAGTTTCTATAGATTCTCTTAGTACAGTTACAGCAGCTCATTTTTGTAAGGAAAAAAAACAAAGATATTCTCTGAAATTATTGCCTGATCTGTATTTTAAAAAAATCCATCTCAGACTGGTTCATCTTCAACAAACTGTTCTGTACTTATTGTAGAGGAGCACTCTGTGAAACAATGTATTATTAGTTACATTTGGATGCTTTAGATAATGTGTCTAAATATTGGGTTGTTTTACAAAATGTCTCATCTTTCTCATCATCCTCAATTTCAGGTTCATGTTCCCATGTCTCAGAAATATAGCCCATAATACCGTAAGTAACAGAAGTGGTATTGTTATTCCTAAAATAAGATCCAATAAAGTGGAATTATCCTTTATTGTTGTGGCAGAGCTAATTTAGCCAGGAGCAAAGTCCAAATATTTTCCTAATGAAAGAAAGCAAATGTGAATCATTAGACCCAAGTAGAATAAGTTAAGTAAAAATAAAAATATATATATACATTGAACTGTAAAGTCTTGTGCAGCAGCATATCAAGATAAACCATTATTACTCTAAGAAATAAGGCAGACTGCAGGTTCAGCTTCAGTTTATATTTTAGCAATGAACTGTCAAACTGAGTCAAATGGGAGTTTATTTAGTTCTCATGAGTTGTATCTGAATAGAAAATATAAGTGTAGCACTCGACAACACATCCAGCACAGTTTTAATGTCCATGTTAATGAAATGAGGAAGGATCTCTGCAGTTAAATGTGTTTTCCTTGCTACGATCTCTTAACTGAAATTGCAAAACCATCCAAACAGATGTTATTGCTCGGGGAAAAAAGGACTGCAAACAAACTATGCTACAATAAAATAGAACCAAGGTGTCTGAATGTGAAACACACTGTAATGATGTCTTTTGTCGTCAACACACCAGTAACAATGAAACCTTGTATTTTCTTTCTTTTTTTAAAAAAAAAAAAGAAAAGATTAGGTGTTTTAGGGATCGGGGGTCATCTTCTATAGACACACATCTTCAGTCAGAATTTCTAAAAAGTATTTTTCTTTACACTTAGTACAAAAAAGACATCTCTACCCGTTAGTGCTTTGTTTTAAGATACTATTACATAAATAGACAATTTATTTTCAGTGTTCAGAACAGACAGTTCCAGTGTGACTGGAAAACTAACATACTCCACCATATTCCAGTTGGCAGCAGAGGGTTTAACAGAGTTCTCCACTCAGATTTTGGCGCACCCCAACGCGCCACACTTACAAAATGTTCTTCATTTCTACAGACCTCCAACATAAGCCCCAGCCAATCTTGGGGGTTTGTGTCAAGATTAACTCATGCTCCCCTTTAGTGAAAATACGACAAAACCCATGAAAGTTTTTAATCAAAGACTTGACAGATCTCTCCCGGTCACCTCGTCAGCTGTTGTCATTTTGATCAACTCCCATGTCACTGTGAGTTCCTCTCCATGCAAGTGTCCATGCATTGAACAATTAGAAATCCCAGAGTGCAAAGCACAGTTCCCACCGAGGGCCTGATTCTTTACCTGTAGTCCCAACTTCACTGTGGATACATCAGTACATGAGCACAATCTCTATGTGACAGTAAAGTTCTGGGGTATTACCTACTGATATTTAGCATTTACTTTCTGAAAAGCAATTAGATAGATTCTGCTGTGCAAAACGATGCCACGAAGAGCTGATAGTGTAAATTCCATTTCTTTATTTGAAAATCTCTCTCAGGTCGAAGACACACTTTCATCTCGCTCTCGCAGGTCTTCCTCATTCAGCTTGTCCTTGGCGCCTCACTTCCTGGCACTGAGTTCCTTGTGTCCTTATTTGCAGGTAAACACCTCAGTCCTCTCACTGCACGTGTTGCATTTGACGAAACAGCACCATTGGAACTTACAGTTGCACTGCCACACTTTGGTGTACTGGTGTGTATTGTAGCCCCGACCGCAGCACATAAGGTCGCAGCCGTCTGTATGTGGTGAGGTGCGGTTGCACAGGCGTCCCTGGGTGCCCACGCTCCCCGTAGCTGCGTCCTCCTCGCAGTAGTTGGGTGACCTCTCAATGTAAACGAGGTCTGTCTCCATGGGCTTGCGGTAGCCCTGAGTCTGCTTTACCTTGAGGTGGGTGGGCTGGCGCAGTCGGCTCGCCCGGACTACCTCCACGTGCACAGCTTCGTTGTATTTGTCCTTGAGTACGTAACCGATCTCGCGGAACTTTGGAAGCGTCGTCCAACAGGTCTTGGTGGTGCAGGAGCCTGACACGCCGTGGCACTTGCACTCTAGCTTCATCCTTTCTTCTAAAACCTGGGGAGTGATACAGACAACAAAATAGATGTAAAACTGCAGCAAAAACAGACATTCACCTGAACTTCCAATCTCAAATAAATAATAGAAGACCAAGGACAAACCCTTGGGTGCAGATTATGGTTTTGTTGGGTTCTATGTTCCTCCATTGTGCTGGATAGAGGCAAAAATGTTGAGACACATATCGCAAAACAAGCAAAACCCAAACAATCTGCAGTTATAGACCAAATTAGAGGTAAGGAACAAAATTTGAAATTTTAATCACTGACATGCAATCAAGTACGCAACAGGGATGTTCACATACCTACAAAGCTTTTTTGTTTTGCTGTGGATACTTAATCGTATCACTAAAAATACAAAAATATAGACTAGTCAGAATTACACAGTCACACTAGTCTCATCATACACTAAGCCACTGACATTTTCTTAGGTAAAACATCTTAACATTACATCATATACCTTTTTTTCTACCCACACAGGTATATTGTTTGATTGACAAGGATGCTGAATACTACAGTTTATTAATTACGAATGCATTTTAAGCAGATGCTGGCTTAGTGTTCCCGCTGAGTAAGGAAAAACAAAGACATCTTTGAAATTTTTAAATTGCTATGTCAAAACTGTGATGGCAATGGGGCATATCTCCTCTGATACTTCTAGTCAGCGGTGATTGTGCTGATGATTTACCGCCGCAGGCATTAAAACTTGACAGTCAAACATTACCAGTCTGGCAGAGCGCTGATCTCTGTGAAGTAGACAAATCCAAGCATATCTGAATTTTCAGTCGTGGGTGACATGCAGTTGCATGTCCTAAAGGAGGGGAAATTGTACTTACTGGTAATATCCCTTCCTGTAATTTTGTCTACCTTTCCAAAACCACATCAGTGCTAGAGAAAAATAAACATGGATCTCATACAGCTATCAATCATCTTGGGAAATCTGAATCCATATTATTGTTTCATTAAATGTGTTGCACATGCAGCTGTTTAAAACAAAGACAAACTCATTTAATTATTTACAGCTGAACAAGAATCTCAAGGTTTACGACTCCTTCAACAACATTGTAATAAATAAAAGAAAGCCGTGTTGCCATGTGGCATTAAAAGGGATTTAAACATTATTATCACAGATGTGATAATATGATAATGCCCCCCGCCCCCCCTTTTTTTTTTTAGCTTACTCCCTTCCTCAGACTTGGTCTTCATTTTTCTTTGAGGTTTTCTCCAACATATGGTACACAGGGCAGAAAGTCTTCTCTTTGCTTCCTAATCCTTGGGCATATGGTAAATATTGTACACTGTCGTCAGTATTTAAGTGTCAATCCTTTGCCCCTTGAGACTAAGAAACTAAAAAGCCTCAAAATAAAAATTGTACCCTCTTGAGTTACGGCTGAACTGTTCCCAAAGGCAAAGGAACAGAGGAAAGAGGGGGGTGGAGTTCAAATGGGTCCTATTAACACATCTCTAATAGTCTTGACATGACTCTTTTAACCCAATTAAGAACCCCGGACTTGCTTGAATGAAGCATGTGTCTTTGTTGTATAAGATGCTGGTTGGTTGTGCAGCTTTTTCCTGGCACCGCGCCTTGCCGGCGGCACTAGTCATCACTTCTATCAGACGCTTATGAAACATACACAAGTGATGTTCAATATCTCTGTCTGTCTTGTCTGTGCGCTCATGTGGTCACAGTTTCCCAATTTGAGGACATTTGATGGAAAAAACATGAGCTCGTCTGACTACATAAAAGCCGGGGTCAGCTGTCAATCTCGCCTCGGATGTTGATTCAAACTGAGGATTTCCAAAAATGCACAGCACAAAAACCACAAGGAATGCCTGGCATAAGGAGTCTGACAGATGCATGGAAACATTTACTTAAACTGTGTCCATCAAAGCCTCCGATCTGTTACTGATTAGTCCAATATGACCAGATCCCCATCCAAAGATTGCTTGTCAAACACACACCCTTCATTGCAAGATTGAAGGGATGTGGTGATTCGCTGGGTGTTCTTTTACGTTGGGTTAAGTCACAGAATTTAATCTTGTAATTATGGCTCTTTGTTTTAATGATGGTTCTTATCAGTGATTAGAAAACACAATCTCAGCTGGATCTCATTCCAGGCACAATTTCTTCCCTCATTAGAATCAGGATCATTTTTATCAGCTCATTTGTCTTCAGTATATTTTTAATACATATATATTGGTTTTTTTAAATAAAATAAGGCGACCAAACAGCGAGTTATGTTACTTTCTTCTAAATTTGCAATAAAACAATAGTACACTGATTAAATAATCAACAAAGGCCCCATTTACGCTTGTCATTTACAATGTCTACATCCTGACAAAATCCAGATGCAAATTAATCTTAATTAACGTCTTGGATTTCCGGGGTTTTAAGCAAATCTTCGTCTCCAGTTGCTGTGTACACTATAGTAATTTAGTTACAACAATTAGGAATCCACAATAATGGCGAACGAGCTAACAATCCATAAACTAGCACAAACAAATCTATAAATCACATTTATGGACTATGAGCGAGACTGAAATTCTGGTCTGAACAATCAGATTTCAGTCCCCCTCTATTGCTCCTTTGGAATATTTACACTAAAATAAGCATCTTTTTCATTGTATAAGAATCCAATCTGCCCAACGCTCATGTAGAGAGATGCTCAGTGGAGGTTCAAACCTCTTTCTTATGGTCTAAGAAGGACTTTCAGGCAAAGGCAAAAAGGAATCTGACTTTTGCCTCCTAGAATCCGACTTTCCGAGCTCCAGAGGGAGAACAGCAACAATGCCAACTCCAACCCTGACAGTCCAACATGCCAGCACCCTGGCATGCAGTGTAGACCCTATCAGTCTGCTGTGTTAACACCGGCATTGTCGGCCTGCTTTCACACCCTGAATAGACGCAGTCAAATGGCAGTGACATGTTTTGGTATTGTGCAGACAACTGCAATAATATCCTGTTCCTGACTTTACACTTCATAATTCCATGAAAGGAACTGGAAAGGGGGAATGGCAGTCCTCCATCTGGCAACCACTGGCTAAGCTCTATTTTCCCAGTGGACACAATAAAGCCCAAGTTATTGATTAGATTGTCAACATAACATCATCTCTTCTCTTTTATTTACCCCTCACACACACACTCTCTCCCTTTCTTTCCTCCATGAATGCTCTGAGATGACTAATAGCAAACAAACATGTCCATGATGAAGTTTGCCAGCACACTCTCAGAAATAAAAGACTCCCTCCTAGAATGGAAAGAAATGCCAATAAATTGCTGAAGCAAAACAAGCTGCTGAAAGGCTAACCGGGTAATCAATCAACCCACAGCTTGATCAATCACAGTTCTCTGTCACATGACTGTGTGACTTTTAGCTCTTTATCTGGAACTGTTTGCTGCTTTTCAGAGGAACACACTGACACACCCATCTCTGCATCTATGTATGCACACATATGTTTGTCATGAATTGATTCATAAAATCTTTTGTATCTTTAGGGGAAGATTAGTTCATGACATCTGTTATCGATGAGTTGCTTTGAGGATAAATCTGCTTTGGGACTACTTGGGTGTGATTTTTGTTTTGTTTCTGCATCATATATATACCATATGATAACACTGTACTCACCAACATATTCGGTATGGTGGTTGGGACACAGAAAAGGCAAACAGCTTAACCCGATCACTTAATCCACTTTGTTTAGGGTTGAAAACAAAACTGAACTGCAGCTGGAATGATGATAATAAAGTCCCATTGCACAAGAAAATCTACAGCAAGTGTGATGAGTGAAGGTTAAAACCAGACAGTTGATCCATAATCTATGATGGATGTTTATATCAGTCAGTTTTGGTATTCATAATAATAAAATGTTATACTTCATTCTTGTTTCCACATGAGTTTGGCTTGAGTTTCTTGCTCCATCCAACTGGAGACATCACTGTTTTTCCACATCTAATTTGATAGAATCTGATGGATTGGTAATGAGGGAAAGGACAGCTGTAAAACTGTATCCTTCATTTTACAACATTGTCCCTTGATTGATAAATACTCAACCTAAAACATATTTGTTGTTCTTAAAACACTCTTGGGAAAGCATATTTGAGTATTTGACAAGCCTCTTTACCTTTCTGCCTGCCTCATTGTTATGCAAATTCATCAGGCGACGAGGAGTCTTTTTAATCTCACGGGCATCCACGAAGCGCCGGGAGAACTCGATGCCATACTTGATGTCGGCTGAGCAGCCTCCCCACTTCCAGCCTTCTTCTTGGTTGTAATAACCCTGCTTCTCCCGGTCGCAGCCGCACTGGCTCAGGTTGCCCTGGCTGCACGCCGCTGTGATGGCGTGGGCCACGCCTGCCGCCGTGATGGCATAGGTGAAAGCTGCTTCCCGACTGCCTGAACGAGAGAAAAGATATTGTTATGAGAAATACTGGAATGTAATGAGCTACGAGCAAGTTGTAGATCATCTGTGGCAAACTGCAATTATGAAGCCTTTTGTAATACTTTCACTAGGAAACTACTACTCAGAATAAATCTTGACCTCAATTAAAGGAGTATCTAGTGAAATGGCAAACACCATTTTAGGAATATCAACTCAAAAACAAAATCATCTCCTGCAAAGCAAAGTTTCAGCATGCCACTCCAAGCCCCAAATTTTACAGTGCAGAGGATTATCTCTTTATAGACAGCGCAGATGTTCACAGTCTGTCTCGTCGTCTCGATAAGCCACCAATTTTCCTTCCCTCTCCAAACCAGATTCCTTCCTGCACCTTGGTAGAAATGTGGTCAAATTTCCGACCGCAAAGTCCTTGGGCCCAGCCTGCAAGAGTGCAGTGTTGGAATTCCAGTGTGGGGAGAGCTGGTCTAGGTGCTGTCCAAAGTGCTGAAATCCTCTGCAGGAGCACCTTGTACTGCTGCCCACACTGCACACAGCTGGGGTCTGCAGGTCTCACTGCCTCACTCACACTGATCACTGACAAGGAAGGAACACTGTGTAGTGCCAAAACCAGATGGTACTAGGACTGCAGGAGATAAGATCAGCAGCTAACGATCAATGGGATATGTTTTACCTGTGTAGTGTGGTATATTTGTGTACTTCAGTGTGAAACTTTAGTCCAATTCATGCTCTGTGCTTTCATTTGATCATTCAAACACTTAAAATAAAGGTTTGCATTATTCTTTGTTAGTTGTGAAAATTGTCTGACTGTTTAAGGTTATGTCACTGGATAAGACTTTCATTATTTTCATTATTAAAAATAAGACGGTTTCTCGATTCTGGGAAAACGTATTGAGTGTAAAGAAACAAGGTTGTCACTGTATTAAAAGCAAACTTATACTTACTATTTAATGTTGAATAAAGAAGGTTTGTAAGTAAGTCATATGGAAACAAGTTTGTGCTTACACTACCAGTTGTATAATATGTTTCAAACTTTTGTCCTCAGGCTGGTACAAGCAAATACTTAATTTATCATTGATAAATGAACTTAATTATTAATTTGTAATTAAAATTTTGTTTTGGTCAAGGTGATCAATCATTTAATCATTAAAATAAGTCCCATGGAATCATAGCATCTCATAAGTTGCCTGGAATATCAGTGATGGATTTAAGGTGAAAAAGAGTTAGAGGACTGACTACATTAGACAAAAGGATGATGACACTAATCATGCCATACACTTCCTAAATATCTCAGAGTCCTCTACTGTTCTCCTAATGGCTACAGAGGGATCTGACTTAAAAGGCATCTCCTGGTCTAAAGAAGGCTGTGGGTTATTACAACTCTGGTCTCCCTTCAAGTGGCAGTAATCTGGAAGGGGCCAAGCATCAGAAACAAGGCAAACCACAGAGTGTTTCAAGGAGCCTTTCAGCCTTTGGAGAGGAATGTTTTGTAATTCTTTTGATGTGTGTTGTGTAATGTACTCAGTTGCAATTATTGGAATCTCTCTAGGTAAAATGCTTTTTTTTCCCTGCACTTCAGAGAGCCAAAAAAATCCTTGATGATTTACAGTTTCTTCGGTGGTTTTCAGAAAAACAGCTCAGAAGCTCTTCAGCTCAGTTTGACAACAAACATCGCTGGTTTTCTTCAGATCTAAACAGCAACTCATGGTTCTGGATATTGTGACTTGATGTCAGAATAGACTGCAAAAGATCTGGGTGTGAAACATTAACTAGTTAGACCATAGTGTGATGTATTGGACTATATTCTGCCTACTTTTGGGCTACATACTCCATCATGTTAGATGTTATCAGTGGACTGGGGTTTAAGTAAATACACAGAGTACAATGGACAGCTAAACCCAATATGAATCTGGTAAAACACCAAATAAAGCAATACATTGCCAGATATAGCAAGCATTCAGCAGTCACAATAAATAAAATGTCAGATATTGCAGACATACCTACAGTCTCGTCCACCAAAAACAAGAATAATATCTTAAAATTAGCAAACGGAGGAAATGTTTACATCTGCAGCAGCAAAGCATAACAATAAAGTGAAAATTATAGGGAAACAAATGAAATGCCTCAGACATGAGAGAAGAAAACACAGAAAGTCCTGTGTTATTTTGCCTGATAAAATAAACATTCAACAATTTTTAAAGTTACTAGATGTAAAATCTTTGCTTACTTTGCCTCATTTATGAGCCTCTACAGTGCAGTCAGATAAAACCAAACAGCAGCCTAGTCATAACTCCTTTTTATAAAGCAGAATAGTTTAATGTACTTATCTTCTGTGGTTTATATTGCCTATGTGTGTTTTTATGCAACTCTTTCTTTTACAAAGTAATTTTCTTTACGTACTGCTAAATATACTGGATGTAAGCAGCCATCTGCAGCTGTTTTCCATTTCATTTCCTCCTCGTTCTTCAGAGGGAGTTTTTACACCTCTTATTCTAGTCTCTGGGGCATTTTCTGAACTCTCAGAGATGTTTTCACCCAAAGCCACTGTTAATTTCCTATCCTGGCACTGGTACTGTAGAGCTAATACCACGGCCACAGGTTTGCCCGTTGGGGACTGACTCACAACCACTTGCTCCTTTGGTTAGCAGCAGAGCTGTGCCCCACCAGCTTGTGGTAACATTCTGCTGCCCCCACCTCACACACATGCACAAATGTAGGCGCACAACTGTAACATGCGTGCATTTACACGCACGCACATGCACGCAAACACTCAGTGACCGGCCACATAATAAAAATACACTACGCGCTCACACTACCCTCCACCCTCACACACATGCACTGTTAAAAACACATTTGCACACACAAACAGAGCGTCACTGTAATGTTTAAAACAGGATAAAGGCAGTTTCCAGAGAAAGGGTGGTTCCCTGAGCCATAGATGCGTGCCCATTTCTGGACCCATTGAGTTGTGCTGTTCATGGGGAAAATGATGATGATGGGGCTTGTACTGGTTGTCACCCCCTGGTGGGTCTGGCACTGCCAAGGCTCTGTCTGGCCATAATGAAAGCCAATTACACAAGCCATGGAACTGTGGAAATCAAGCCCCTCTTTTTTGTTTGTGCAATGAACCAATGAAGACATCGGAAATCAGATTTTTAGCACTTAAATATCCATGTGTGTGGAACGTTTAATCTCCCGCATGCCCATGTAGTTGAAATCCATACTCAAAGTTATTCACTCCAATAAATGTTGTACTGCACCCTAAACAAAATGTAACTCCAGGTTAAAATGAATATAAAATGCTTGTTGGATGGAGGATAAATTAACAGTGCTGCCCACAAGCAGCAGAAATTACATTTGAATGGTTCTGAACAAAACAAATATTTTAATATAACCACAACCAGGACACTCATATGTTAACAACAATGCTCAATTGTGTTTTGTGGATCTTGTGTGTGCAACATCAGTTTACTCTCGTGCCCTCAGGAAAGAAAGGCCCCACTTTGCTGAACAAACATGCATTTGATGAAGGAAAAGCACCCATACAGCAGCAAAAAGCCCTAAAGAGGCTGGCCCCAGAGTCCTGACAGTCCTCCAGGAGGAACCACCCTGGGATAGCCTCGCTAGCTGCCAGTGGAAAATTGGAGTGACCAGAAAAACCTCAATGAACTTGGAAACATCCAGGAGAGAAGAATGGGGGAATATTAAACCAGATGTCTAATGGAGTTTAGTGGCAAGTGTCTGCTGCACCAGCCAAGAAAGTAGGCAAGAAGATCAGCCTCGCTTCACTCAGAGCAGGTACAGGAGCTCAGAACCGAGCATAAAATATCCTGTTACTGTACAACCCTGTGTCAGGAGCTAAAACCAGAAATGTACTGAAGAATACTGACTCAGTATGCTTTGGCCTTCACATGGACTGACCACACCACTTTGGACACCAGCCCCTGCTGTGATGTCCGCTGTGTCTTTTGACCATCTGCAGAAACCGGGACACAAAAAGAAATCTCTGGATGTAGTGGCTCGCCGCTAAAACGGCAATCTGTGTTTAGAGACACAGGCAGGCGCACCGCTCGCCAAAATTCACATGACACAGCAACAGGAGATTTACAACCGACAATACTATACAGGGAGAGCCGGTGTAGTATAGGCTAGCTGACGTAGTAACACTGCCGCTGACCTCAACAGGCCTTGCTTTCTTCACCGATCACAGGCCACGGTTCGGCTATGTTGCTGACAGGAGAGGAAAAAGGAAAAGATATACTGAAGGGACTTGGACAAAGGTCTGTCTGTGGAGGCCAGTGCTGTGTCCAAAAAGCAGCTCAAGGTCAGTTTTGTTGTTTGTGAAGAGTGGAAATATAAAGAAGATTTTTTTCCTAGCCAGTGAGACAAATGGTCGACATAAAACAGCCTCACAACATTTTACACTTTACTTTCTAAATACTACTACTTGCATGCATTGGTCACTATTATGTCTAATCTCACTTGCATAGTAGATAGTGCATATGTTGTGCTTATTTAGCTTTTAGCAAAAGTGTTTAGTTTCTGGCACAAAAAGCTACTTAGAACCAGGAAAATGTGTTCATTCCTTCCAGTCAGCATACATTTTGAATCTGGCAATTCAGATTGCACAAGCAAATAGGAAAAGTGTGCAGCCTATGTGAGCTGTAGTGAAGCTGCAAGAGCGATATGACTCAATTACTGCAAAGGTGAGCGGGACAAGATATAAGATAAAAGACATTCAGCAGATGATAAGGGCTGGAGAGAAGTAGTTTAAGCTGGAATACTGGTGGGAGTCTTGCCAAACAACAGGAAAACACACATATATGCACAAACACTCAATTGCACACACACACACAGACCGGCAGAGTCCAGCCGTGCAGTTGAATTGCCTCTCCACACAAGCCAAGCCTGTTGGTGGTGAAGCAGTGAAGGGGAAAGCTTTTTAAAGTCCCCTCATCCCGGACATGCACTCACACCCCGGGGACACGGGAGGCTCGGATTGCATAAGAAATTACATCTCAACAACACAGCGATACGCTTGAGTTTAAAGCTTCATATCCATTAAGCACAGGGACATCCTGTCACAGACAAATGGCACCACAGTGAACAAAGGGAAAAGTGTCACCTGCTGGTGGCCAGGAGTCTTTACACTTGTGGTGAAGCTGACTGACAGTATATTACAAACAGGACTTGGAACTTCTGTGTTTATGTTGATCTAGAGGACAATGCAGTTGAAAATTCTTAACACACATCTTCCACTGTGAGACAATTAGCAGCCAACTGCATTTTTACAGTGGATATGAAGATACCCAGAGTTGTTAAGTCTGCTGTTTCTGGAGTCACATGTAGATCCACTTACTATAAACAAAATCCCATTGGAAGCCTTCCTACTTTTTCCCCTTGCCTTGCTGCATTTCCACAATAGTAAAAAAAAAAAATTAAATACTTCAGCCAAAGAAGTCCCCAGCCTTCGGTTAAAAAAGCAAAAACAAAACATTATATATGACACTGAACATATATAATAAAGTTATGACACCAAGAATACTGAAAATAATCCCTAACCAAAGTCGTGCCTGTGCTGGAACTGTGTCTCCTGGGGCCCAAGGAAGGGGAAGAAAGTTGGAGGAAAACCCCTAGCTTTGTATACCAATCACTGAACTGACTAATGCGCTCTCTACTACTGTTTTCCGTTCCGCTTTATGTACCGTTGCTATGAACATATGCTCCCAGCAAATTATAGACAAAGTTGTGGTCCGTGAGGTTTGCAGCTTGAGGAATTAGCACAGCCGTGTTCCTGTACAATAAAATAATATTGTTTTACCAGAACTAGGCTCCACATTCTCAGAGAACTCACATCATAGAGCCGGGGAAGTGACACGCTTTGGCACAGCCGCTCACTGTAGGGTCCCGAGTTTGATTCATATAATAAGGAGGGCTTTGAGCAGTAAAGCTAAAACAATTATGAGAGTATTTAACGCTGCCGGTACAGTATTAAATGCTGAGAATTTAAGTAAGCTGCCTCCCAGGCATAGAAAATTGTGCTGGCAGAAAACATTTCAAAAGCATCCTTTCTCTTCTCTGATCTCCCTGAGGTGGCGATAAAGCTTTTTTGACTGAATACCGAGACTTGCTAAAACAGGCACAAATCCTCCTTCCCACCCTTTCATCCTAATAATGAGACCGAATCAGGACCTCACCTGCTCAGATCTCGAAACGCGGGCCTGTGTGCGCCGTACAAGGTAATCATCAAGTTCATGTGAGGACAGTGTCGAGGATTTTCCTCAATTTCAACCCCATTTGAATTTGTTTCATCTTCAATGGAAACATATTTACCAAGATATATATCAATCCCACATCATATCATCGAAGATATCATTATCATCATCACTATAATCAGCGAGTCAAATATGCCACTGATGACATGTTTCCTTTCTCATTACAAAAGAAAACCTCCAGGCTTAACATTCCCACATATGCTGATGTTCATTGCACCTTCAAATAGAGCCCCGGGTCTCGGAGCATCCTCTCCCTCCTACCAGTGTCTCTTTGCCTCAGACCCACCAACTCTGCGCTCGCACCTAAGTGGCCCAGTAGTGGTGTGATTGTTGGCACATGTAAATGTCCAGTGGCGGCCCTGCATGTAGAGAATACAGTGATCGGCCTGGGATTGTGCGGAACAAAGCGCACTGTGAGATTACAGTTGATCCTCTCGCATCCTGTTTCCTCCTGCGTCTAGCGGCACTGGCAGACACAGACAGACGCAGATCCCACCGATAACACAGTCCCTGCAGGGAGGGGAGGGGCCAACGGCACATACATACACGCACTCGGGGGCCCGAGGGCCCAGGGCGACCCCGGGCCAAGTCAGCAGACAGACGGTGGGTGGGCAGCAGAGAGAGAGAGAGAGAGAGAGGGGTTGAGGGAAAGGAGAGGGACCCCAGCTTCCCGACACACCCACACAGTCTGAGACAGAGACGGAGCTGATGAATGAACAAGCGAAGGGGGCCTGGCAACGATAGCGCTGTTCGGTTGCGTAGGACGGGAGGCCCCACCCTAGATACAGACACATGTTGTGGGCAGGGGATGTGAGGCGAAACATTGGGAGAAAAAGAGTAAGAGATGACCTTTACTGAGCCATGATGACCACAGCCCACACACCGAAGAACAACAAAGCATCAGACTCCCCTATCTGATAAAGTTAGGGGAAAGATCCTACACACACACATGTATATGGCCGCTCTGTTTTCTCTGGACTCACATGGAGGAGGGCAGAGAGGATTACTGCTACCCACATGATGATGGGCTGAAAAATAGGCCTTTTATCCACCACCGTTCCACCATAACACAATGCACGCGTCATTTCCACGCTGTTATCCGCATGGTGTCAAGTACTTGGCTGCCTGGGAGTGAATTTGCAGTTTCGCTGGCAGCTCAGTGCCGCCATGCATCAGAGATATTTAATCTTATTTGCGATAGTAGATTGACATGCCACCCATTTATAATAACATTTATTTTTTTTGCTTGTTTCATCTATATGGATTTGCAAAATTGGGTGAATGATTACATATCTGAGTTGATAACCACAATTTCCCTGACGGGTGTACGACCGACAAGAAACTAATCCCACAAAGGGGAAAACCTCGGCGGCAGTGAGATGATTGATGGTATTTTGGGAGAGTTCACCAGTGTCAGAGTATCCACTTGTGTGCTCTTGAAAAACCCCAGTTTTGAAGAATGAGTTTTTGACTGTCTTCATGAAGCTAGCCCTGGGTATAACGCTCACTGCCAACTGACTGGGCTCATATGTCAAACAGGGTAACATTGTAGTAAGAACTTAACTGTGAAGCTTCACTCTCTAATCATAATATGCTTTAAAATAGAAGCAAGTGTGTTTATAGATTCATGCAATGCCATGTAATTTTTTGTTAAATTTTGAATAATCACCAGGTTGACAGTGTAGATGGCTAAAATTACACTGCGCAACTGACTTATTGGCTTTCAGGGAAAGAATGTTTATCCTGTAGCTGGTATTTAACTTGAATGTCTATTTTCAAGACAGCATCACTACATAATTTAAAAGGAGTTTGTTTAAAATGTTCAGCTGCTCGAAATTAATATTTCATCTTGCATTTGTCAAAACGAGGAAACAAAACACGAATGGAACCACATGGTCGTTCAAATAGATTTTCTCGTCCGTTCATTATTAGCCCTAGGTTGGACTGTGATGTTGTACTTGCATTCTGCGGGGATATGATTTCACCACAAATGACCATCAACTGATTCCGAGAAGGGGAAGGAGCGCCGCCAATGCATTTATAATCTGCAAGTATTTTGTTGTCCTCCAAACCAGAAGCGATCGTAGTGCAGCGCATGAGAGGAGAAATGCTAGATAAGTGCAACTTCAAGCCTTCAGCAACAAATAAAATGTGGGCTTAATGATCATTAATTATGACTGCAGCTGTAACTTTTGCATTCAACCCATTAATTTCTTGTGAAACGCCAAAGAGCTCTCCTCAATAAGAGTGCTGTTCAGGAAAATTTTATTGACACCACAATGATTCTCAAATAACACCAAAGTCACCGCTGTTATTTTTTTCACTTTTAAAATGTGCAAGGATATTAACCATAACAACAATGTCAGAAAAATACTGCTCAGAGGCAACAAAAACATAAAATCCAGTGCATCTATTGCTTCTAACACACTGCAACCGTCAGCCCGTGAATTCAGGTTTTAAAGGGTATGCCACGTACAACACCGAGCCAAAATCCCTAAACTTCTATCGACCACATCCTCTTTGCACTTTCTCACCCTCCTCTGCTGTTTAAACTGGGAATACAGAAACCAACCTCAGCACTGAGTTACGTCTGGCTCTATCTGTCTGCAGTGACCTTTCCCCTCCTCTGAGAGGGAGCTCTGCTGGAAGGAGCCCTGCATCTCCAGCTCCCGATCAAGTATGCGCCTGTCCAGGAGTTCTTCCCACACATGTGGTTTTCAGTGAACCTGCTGACTTAAATATCCTTTATCTGACTAGATGCTGGTTTGGCCCCTGCAGCCCTGTAGTCCTGGCAGGTGGACCGACTGCTGTCTTCACCACTCTCCTCTGAGGAAAGGACGAGCTGGAAGGTGATACCATAAAGGATAACGGGAAAACACAGACATGAACACTCCCTCTATTCTCTGGCCGCCCGTCAGCCTGAGCCTCCATATTTTACCTGTCCATTTTGTTTTTGTTAACCCACAGCTTGGGGCAGCTATTCCGCGCCTATCTGATGGAAATGAGAGCGGGAGAGACAAAAAAAAAGAGTATACTGAAGAAAAGGGAAAGAGGTATAATGTAGGTCACATGGGATAAAGACTTTTCCTTGCATTGCTTCTTAAAAGGCTTCTTGTTTCATAGCAACAGTCATAAACAATGTTTATGAACAACTGCCCACAGTTCTACTTCAGCATGTTGAAATTATCACTTCAAGAAGCAGCAGATGAATTCAAATTTTGTCACTGCTATGAAAAAAAACACCACAGTATTCCCTCTGCAGCGAGAGGCTCACCTGCTCAAGTGCTGCATCTATTCTTGTGCAATGAGCCAGAGACAGCATGATTGAACTTTTGTAATATTTCACTGCCAGCACAACAAGAAACTTCTTTCAGATGAAAAGCATGAATCAGGACGGTGACAAACTGGCTGGAAAGTCAAACAGAGAGTAACCAGAGCAGGCCATTTTATGACAAGGGGGCCAGTGTTGGCCTTTGATGCTGAGTGTAGCCGTTGAAAGGTGTCCATTTTCAAGCTCTAATCGCTGACTTCAAGTGCATTGCAATTTTAACAGAGCTGTAAGGTGTTCATAGGCAGGTCTTTTAAGTGAAGGGCATCTCTATTACAGGTGGAAAGCCGAAAGGAATGTAGGATTGCGCACAGGATGAGGCTTTACCGAGACAAAACATGTCATTAAAGAGGGAAAAAAGTGCAAATGTACTGTAATAGTGGCACTGATAACCAAAAGCTGAATCTGCAACAGTTGACATGTAGATTAAATAAATTATACGTTTGTTAAAGTTGAGGTGTGGGGCAAAGATCACTTGCAGGATCTAAAACGCGTCAAACCATTATGTAAGACTGCTAACAGAATCCACATGGGGCTTTCAACGCACTTCACGCGTGGGTGAACACACTTAAATATGCACAATAAAAATGGTATCTACAAATCACAGCCATGGGATCAGTCTTGACAGGACTATTTAAGAGAGAATGATTCATCCAGAAACCAGGCCAAGGACTGTGATTGAAGGGTAGACCACGTTTGCCAGTCTTGTCCTGAAACCCGCTCCTTTCCTCCTGACTCGCTGATGGATCTGTCTCTAATTTTATTATTACTTCTTAATAGACTGCAACAAGTCACTCAATAACAGCCATTTCTGTTAGCACGGGATAATTCCTTCCACATTTTTACAGACTGAAGGTACCAACTCATGCCAGCACCATAGCAGGGCACAAGGGGAAGAATGCTTAAATCTGCTTTTGCAGAGGAAACAGAGACACGCTGAAATTGCCAGTTTCAGATCTCAGTTTCGAGTTTACAGTGTTGTTCTCCAATTTGTCAGTTAGAGCATAATGAAGGAGCCAACACTCTTTGCAAAACAAGGAAACTGCTGTGAGAAAAAGCTACAGCAAAAATGGGGATGCCTTAAATTCACGTCGGTTTTGCGTTTAGGAAAGTGTTCAATAACCATCTTCTGAAGATACTTTCAAATAAATATAAATAAATACGAGATGACCAGTCTTTGGAATTGGAATCACCTCTGCTAAATGAAGATATCTCAAGCTGTGTAATGCTCAATAACCCAACTATTAATGTGCGCTGTCTTGGAAAGCAAATGTAATACCATGGAGCAGCTCCAGAGCTGAAAGACTGCCTCCAAGAGCAGGCAGCACAGAGAGAATGCATTAGACTTGCGGTCGGCTGATCTTTAGTTCTTGAAAAAATGCCGACATCTCCTCCCTCCAGTCCAAAACTAAGACTGGATCACAGAGCAGGGGGAAAGGTTTAGTGTTCATAATTTGGGGGATTTGAATGAAAAACTTAAATGGGAGCGGAACGTGAACAGCTTTTCCCCTGTACTTGATTATGATGATGTGGGAATTTGCAGATTCAAAGAAGGGATTGGAACATTTCGTTGAAGGGGTGTATTCCATGATTTCATATGCCATGCTAAAGAATTCCATAATATATACAGACATGGTCAGAAAACATGGCTACATCTTCAATCATGAGCAGCAAACACTGGAAACTATCACGACTGAGAATGTCGTGAGCGAGTTGGTGGCAGTTTGAAATTAAGGTGTTGAAGAGAAAATGCAGTCGCCCACTTTTCCACAGTGTCTAAATGGCGGAGGAGCTCTGCAGTAGCTGTGGTGTCTGTGGTCTCCCACGGTGACCTAGTGGGACACTGCTGAACTGAAGCAGCACAGTCAGAACGCATCCAATACCCTTCCCACCTCACAGCTCACTGCCTCAGGGTGCAATAGCTAATTGCACACCTACACCTTTATTCTGCAATGCATTTTGTCAATGAAGTTCAAGGAAATAAATAGAAATATAATATAGTATTCAACCCTGGAAATTAATAAAAACAGTGGCAAATCTACCCCTCATCCAAAACCCTACTGCTCAGTTCCAGCCTGATTCCCTCCAATAAGCTGGATTTTCTCGTGTGCATATAAACGTAACATGAAATTCAGCATGATTCGAGAGGCCCACCGACTGTGGCTATGTTACCAATGAAACTCTAAAGGGCAAAAATCAATCACGTCATCAATACATCAGAATACAGCAGCATCCATCCACACATGAGTTCATAGTGGCCGTCTGTGATTCTGTGCTCCACTACAAGGCCGGTGGAAAGGCCTGCACACCCCACCGATCTTTTCTGGTAGGTAAATATAGTGATGGTGGTTGGCACAGCTGGAACAAGGTTCATCTCAACAGGGCAAAAGCTTAGTGAGATCAAGGTACAACACATACAACCCTTTTAGGTGTGAGTATAGACCCAGACAGATACCTGACCACCTTGGCTATGCACACTTGCAGGTGGATGATGCAGGTTATTATAATAAACGTAGATCATGAATGTGAATGCATATAGTGATTTGTTTAATCATCTGATTGTTTATTTCAATCAATGCTTAAAAAATGAGAGATTGAGTTCTATGTGCTGTCACAAAAGTTTTACTTTTAGATATCCGAGTCTCTGTGGTGTCCCTTTAAGGGTTTAGTCAAGTCCTAAAGCATGACGCATTTGTAATTAATTAGCAGTAATCGGTAATGTGCAATATTGAACAATAAATCTGGAAACTCATTCATCAAGTAACATTCAACAGATCTGTGCAAGCTAAAAAAAAAAGAATTTCAAAAGAGCTTTGTTGTATTGCATGTGTTCAGAATGAGGCAATGCGGTTCAATTCAACACAGCTTTATTGTCTGTGGAACTAATGTACCAGTAAGTGGATGAATTCACAGTTCATGTGTGCAAAAGTGTTCTTTTGGCTTGCCTTTTTCTCAATTTACCATTTTTATTACACAGTAAAATTTGTGGTCGGCTGTTTTAATCTGTCACTTATCAATGCATTTGCTAATGGAAGGAAATAACTCTTAAACTTGTATTTCTCACCTCTTCAGGACCAGTGTTAAATTCTAAAACCACGAATCCACATCCTGATCACAAATCCAGCGCACAAGTGGCTGTTCAGACAGTTTACCAGAGCCATGGGTTTCTTTAAATATGTCAACACTGTCAAGAGGCACAAACACTTCAACATTCTCTCCTTTTTCCCCCCAGACGAGTGGAGGAATAACTCTATTCACTTAAAGGGGAGACTGGAGAACCTACCACAGCCATTATTCTCAAAGGGGACGGCACTCTGACTACTCTTTTTTTCAGAATAACAAAATTTATTACTACGTTCAGAAGTTCTGAGATACGGAATAAGAGGATGTGGTGCTACGGCAATTGATACACAGGGGCCATGGGGCCATAAAACATGACATTTTTTAGTCTACGACTCTACATTATATGGGTAAATTTGAGTTCCACTGCCAGATGTGTTCTTTTGATTTATCAAACAATAAATTTTACGTAAATCTGTGCAATTCAGCATTCCATCTACTACATATTAACTTTATGATATGAAATATGATAACAAAAGGGCCAATTTGTGGTGATTATCCTCCAACAAAATAAACTAAAAAATACGTCCTCGATTCCGGTGTATTTTCTCCATTCATGAAAGACCAAAATCAAAAAATGTATTTTCTAAATCTGCCTTGGGAACCCTAACTGACATCAACTTCCATGTTGGTCTAAAAGACAGACGTCATCGCTGGGATACTTTATTGAGAAGGCCACCGAGTCTCATCATTATTGAACAATCCTGGCAGGCCCGGCAGTCATCGTTCTCTGACCGTAGCTGGACACCAACAGTGATGTGCTCAGTGCGGGCACATTAAGAATTTATTTGTGCAGATCTACTATGGAAACCAAACAAGAAAAGCAAAAGCGAGCATGAAATTCAGATGACGCCATTGCTGAATGGGATGTAGATGTCGTATAGCTGACACAAAGTGGAAGAGACCTCATAGGGTGCAGTGGCCTCAATCTGACAGACCACATGCAGTAAATGTGACTTTGCTTGTCGATCAAATACACAAAGATGATCGACTTACAGAACCCAATTGGAAAGCTAAAATTGCGTGAATTAGGCTTACTAAATGTATTTTTTATTCTGCAATTTAGGTAAATAGGGTAATACATAAAAACATCCATTACACAAAAGGCAGACGGGACGCACAGATGCTTCTAATGAACCACTACCGAATATCCCTTCTCAATCTCTGAGCGCTTCAAAAGGGCATAAAAGAATGCAGCAAAAGGAAGTGAAAAGGGGATGTTAAGTGTTGAGGAAAACAGCATGAGCTCCATTACAAAAGAAAGCGCAACATTCACAACAAAGAAAAAATGCTTTTGTAAAGGGAGCTGGAGCTAATTCAGCTACTCCTTAAGAGGAGTGATTGTTAACAGAGCCACTGGATTAAATGCACAGCCCAACCGCAACGTAATGGCAACAAAGCATCTTCTAAATGAAAGGAAATATATAAAAGTCTCTGTAAAACAAAGGCGATGCAAAAAGGTTTGCAGAATGCCAAGTCTCTCAAACAAAAGCATCGTAAATGTAAATGTTTGCCTGCTTCGGGCCTTTTCCTGCATGTATGTGCACACGCTCCTGAAGCAGCCAGGCATGGACACAACCAATTTAGCCCGATTAACAACAGATGTGTCCATCTATTTTGGTTCGACATGACTTCTCTGCAATAACACCATTAGTTGTCTCCTCATTTGCGATATCATTTTTCAACCATACATTTTCCCCATTAGGGCTTCAGTGCTTTTCTGTAGCTTTTCCATAACTTTGACTTAGCCAGCAATGGTCTTCATGCTGCTAACCAGCAGGCTCACTGCAGAACCTACATCAACAGAAACCAGAGCGCATTGGAGAAATACAACATTGAAATAAGGACGACTAAGATGGGGCGGAATCAGCAGTATGTGAAATGCTCTTGAGCAATGCCAACGTGAATGGTTATACAATAGAGAGTCAAAGAGACTGTGTGTTGCTGGTTTGAGTTTGAACTGTGTGATGTGTGCAGCTTGGGTTTGGCTTGTGAAGAGCCATATTTCATTTGGGGTTCAGAGGGTCGGGGGCTGGTACCACATTTTTGATACTCTTCTGGTACCATTTCATAAAGCTGAGACAATGAGATGGCTGGAAAACACGCATTATGTAACTTCTGTTTCCTTTTCAAAAAGAAAATCACTGGTATTATCATTGTCAACTACATCGTCATTACCAAATGAATATCTGCGATCACAGGCTGCAGACAAAAATTTTGATCTCTGAATCACACATACACACAAACATCTAAATTATGATCCCTTTTTGTAATGTGTTTTCAGTTATTCATTGCTATGAGCACCGCACACAAACACAATCCTGTGAAGACCACCAATAATATTCCTCACTAACAAGCAGTGACTTTATCCCTTGACCTGATCAGCTTTGATATTCTGCTAAGTTACCTTTGAAGCAACTTTAGAGTTAAAAGCACATTTTGGTCTCCGTTTGTTGCACTGAAACAGTAAATTGCTCAAACTGAAGACGTATTCCAACGTATGACTGCAACACCAAGTGAATAATCCTTGTCAGTGAATGCATCTTTAACAGTGACTGAGATTTTTGGTATTTCAATTCTCAAATAAAAAAATATTTAAGAGCAAATCAATCTCAAAAGCAGGCAATAACCACAGAGCACCAGGGCCAGAGGGCCTAAAAACCATACTTTGACTGCAATTATTTTTTGAGAATTTGTGTTACTAATGTACATCATCAATTATACAGGGTCTTGTATTACTAAGTGTTTCTGTGGCCTCCTCTTGAATGAAAATCAGATTTTATTATCTTGACTATTTCAATTTGTATTTTTTCACACAGAGAAACTAGCCAAACACAAATAGAACAGAAATAGGGAATTGGTAATTCTAGCCATGTCCAAGAGTTTTATCAAATCTCTGCTCTTTAACACACGCTTGCAATGATTTAACTCCCAGACAACCCTGCAGGGTAGAAGAAGTTAACACTTTATCAGAGTATTAATTAAATACAAACCTTATGATGTCGCTAAACCTAAATTAAATCCTGTTCCAAAACTTGGATACTAAACCAAACAAGTTCACTAAAGAAGCAACTTGTGACGTCACTTTGCAAAATATGTCCTCACAGCACCAACAGCAAAACTTCAAAACGCTGCTCATGAGGACAGCCACAGAGGAGAGCACAAACACAAACACAATCACACACTGCGCCCTTTCCCTTTTGTGAAAGAACCCAGACTGACCTACTCGCAGCTCCTGCCCGAAGACTGTCCTTTCTCCCAGCGCTGAACAGTTCCAGCGTCCATATCGGAATTGGTATTGACACTCATTGATGCCCATCTGGGCGCCTTCGCCCACAACAATGATGGCGTCTGGGCGGCTCTGGCAGATGGCCCGCTGGCGAGGTGCCAGCCCCGGAATCTTGTTGCAGATGATGTTGGCACCCAGAGCCACCACCGAGGAAAGGGCCCTGCCGAGGTGAGAGAAACACACAACCACGCATCAATGCACACACATCAAATTTACACACAGACACGTGCACACAGCAGCGCACACACATGCATGCAGGTTGAACACACAGACACACACACACACACACAGACACACACAAACAAACTCAGTTAGAACTTCCAAAGGATGGTCAGACTGACTCACTTACGTGAGACTCTCCAGAACAGGATTCAATTCAACCGGTGATTGATGCACATTCCGTAGTGAAGTGAAAGCTGTACTGCATGAAAGTATTGCTATTTAATGGATTAGAGGTAAATCAAAAAGCTGAAAACTTAATCCAACATAAAACATTTAAAAAGACGAGGAAACTTGCTAAAACAGCCCAGAGAGAGAAAACAAGATGCTTATTTGACTACTGAAAAGGCAATTCCACATTGGTTTGGATGACGGGACTTTGAGGACTGAGTTGGGGTTTTTGTGTTAATTGTTAGGTAACATGGTGGTGTGAACAGCTGCCAGACTCTTATGTAAATACTGTACATACACTTGCCCAGTGTCTTATGCTGTAAATGTAACCAAATGTCACAAAAAATATTATTTCCTATGATTTGTGTAATTATGTGCATGGAACTTACTCAGGGTGTAAAGTGCTGCCCATAAATTCCAAGGGACTGCTTTTAGTTTAGCCACATCCTAAGACTAGTTCGCATTGAAATATGTAAGGTTTTCAACACTGGTCGCCTCAATTTGCAGGGTATTAATGTGTTGTATAGTAAACGGCACGCCTCTTTCCGAGTCCTCCTCTGAGACTCCAACACATCTGATCGCTCGATGTGATAATATAAAAGCGTATGTTTGAGATGGCTTTGCAACCGCCGAGAAAGCCAAAACAGATTACAACCAAACAAAGCGACGACTTTCTCCAAGATTCTGTTTATAGCCCTCGAAACCATGTAGATACATACTTTTCAAACATGTCAGGGACAGGGAGCCATAAATGAGCGTGGAGGCAAACACCGCCTTTGAAGTATGACGTCGACCTCCAAAGGCTTGACCACAAACGGGGCAAACTAACGCAGGCAAGTTGTGTGTCAGCGAAAAGCAATGGCAGCGTGTATGGGGAGGAATGGAAGAACAGGGGTGAGGGGGAGAGACATTGAGAGAGAGAAGAAGAAGAAGAAGAAGAAGAGAGACTATGGATGCAGATTCTAGTTCACAGTCGGAGACCCCTGACTAAAAATGAAGATGTCATTGTTTTTTCGATGTCACTCTCAGGCAACCACCCTCTCTTTCTTGCATACATAACATAAATCTCAACTGCGAACACACAAGTTTAAATACATCCTAAAGGCCAAGAGACGAGTATCCGTTACCGAACTGAGAATTGCACACATTCTCTTGGTCTTGTCAGGGGAGCACAACAAAGCATATAAAAGAGAAGTGCCATTGTGTAAACTTTTGATTTTGCAAACCCTGCTCTCAAAGTTATAACAAAGGAGAGCTGAGAAGATTTTTCCAATTACAGTAAACACGTTAAGATGCGTATTTCCAAATAAAAACCATGAGCCAGATGTTGATTGGACAAAGCGCATAATTCATTTCGGCCTGCAAAACACGTGCATCACTAAACTAACTGAAGGCTGTGGCTTCACATAAAGCAACTAAAAATGAAAACTCCTTTAAGAAAACAACACATTCATCTGGTGCATTCCGTGTCCACAGTAAACACTCTGCAGCCTGCTGCTGCATTCAATCCCCCTTTGCTCTCTGTGCTGTTAAAGAGGCTTGAACTCCTCTGACCCTCTGTGACCCTCTGCTGTATATGTGGTTGTTCATGGCAACGATGACATTCAGTCTGTACAAACCAAAAGGGCAGGCTCATTAAGACAAGTAATGTGCGACTGGAGAAATCCACTTTCTTGCATAATGAATGTTAAGGATGAATAGAATTGGTTTGTTTGCATAAATCCAAAGGCAATAAAACGCATTTGAGTCATTTATATCTCTGATAGTTCCGTGCCCCGATTGAAATCCAACGCAACAACACAGATATTTTCGCGTCTGACAAACAGAACTCTCGATAACCCTCTCTTGGCTGTTTTCTCATGTCCTTCACCTGCTAATTCACAGGATCACAGTCTACCACGGGCTACCCAAGCCATCAGACAACACCAAACAGGGAATTCCAGAGCTAAGCTTTTAAATCCCTGCATCATCAAAGTGCACAAATGCGATTCTGTTTGCTTAGCGTATACTCTGTGTGTATGCCAGCAGCTTGGGGACAGCTCGCCCACAGTCGCACAGATCTCCCATCAGATAGACACGCTGTGACAGAATGAGTCTGTTTAGCTGCTGCAGTTGGAGTTAATGGCTGTCACGTTCATGCAAAATATGTGGCGTAATTAAAATTTCCTGTATTAAGAAACGAAACTGTGCAGTGTTAAGTTGATTTTTGCCATCTGATGCAGTGATGCCGTCAAAAGATGAGTGGAGTTTTTAGTGTTAAATGCAAAGCAACAGGTGTTTTTGCAGGATTTTTTTTTCCAAGTTTGAGCCTTGCACATGCAACTCACAGTACATACCAAAAACTGTAAGCAAAACTAAAACCTGTAGACGCTATTAGTGATAAGCTATGCACTTAGCTGTAAATTCATTAATTAAACTAACTGTGCACCAGGGTTGTGACAATGATTTCATTTAAACATTTTTTTCCTTTAATAATTTCAGCTTCTTTTTAAAGGAACATGTGTTAAAGTCTAAGTTATATTCATCACAAAACCTAAACACCAAACATCCAGCATAAACTAGAGAAACATTGACCTGACAATAAATTAATTCCTTTGGAAGAACTTCAGTTGCCGTCAGTATCAGCGGTAAGGGAGCTTATAGATATTCATGCCAGTGCAGTGCGGACTGGGATGAAATCTATAGTCTACGTCACGGCATACAGTGTGCTTACAGCCACCTACTCCATCACATGGAACACTTTGAACCTAACTGACACACTATTAAGCTCCCAGGCATGCATCTTCTACCGAGGAATGCATTCACAAAAAATGCCTGAGACACAGCTTAACTAAGTCAAGTGAATAAATACTCTTCTTTTTCCAAGAGCAGGAAATTAACTGTTATTTCAGTGCTGAATATGATTTTCCTCTTTTGCTGCTCATTTATAAATTGGTTTAAGATCAGCGGTGCACCGAAGCTTTTTAACTCAAAACAGAAATCTTAAACTACAAACTTTTAAAATTATATATGCACACACATGCTGCTTAGGTCAGTGTGATATAAGCAAAACTGAAAACAGTAGGGTTTTTGCCAGTCGCATATTAAGTGTGAGATTCCTCCACAGTGGAGTGTGAGGTGTGCAGTGGACTATAGATAACTTTGCCACCCACAGATCTACTAATTTAGCACTTTAACATGCCAAAATATTATTTTTAGTAATTTTGAGGAAACTGCACTGCATGAATCCATACTGAAATGTACTTCCCATAACATATTCTGTGGTCAATGCTCAACAGAAAATATTCTTAAATAATCAAAACAAACAATGGTATGTAGCTTTGATGTGAAAGCCATCACTATACTTAGTAGTGTGGCCCACTTTTAACTGAAAACCAAAAACCACATCTATTTCAGAATCAGGTTTGGGGTCTCCAGGCAGAAAAGGAAGGAGCGATGGAGCATGGGTGAGTAATTATTTTGGAAACTTTTAAGAAAAGCCAGTGTTCTCCTTCAAGAGATTTCTAGTTTAATTCAAAGCCGCAGCGCATTATAGTGTCAATCACGTGCATGGTGCAGGAGGATATTTTTAAGATGTGGGTTGAAACGATAACATCGAAATAGTCTGAATTAACGAGAGATGAGGTAATGCACGACGATAATCTTTCACACGCTCTGACAGGTTAACGGTGCTCGCATGCGTAAAAGTGCACAGATTGTATTAAATTTTCCTCACAGTGAAATCCATCCCTGCGCATGCAATTGTCTTGAACATCTCTGCCACTCTGTGGCCAAAATGTATCCATGTAGCAGCTCCCAGAAACTATTATTTTTCTGATCCCGCAAAATATTTGCAATACAGCAGCTAAAGACAAACCACCGGTGCTTACTCACAACACATGCTCGTCCGCGTGGATATGCCATTAGAGCGGTGAGCTTTTCACCTAATTAGTACATTCCCACGTGGATCGTTTTCTCGGGTGATGTTTCCACTGATGAGGGTTCGCTGTTGGATTTTACGTGTGTGTAGCATTAAGAAGTGTGTGATAAATTCCTAGAATTCAATTAAATGTAAAGCCTAAGTTGCACTTTAGTTACGCCTGCTCCCCGCGCCGTTACAGCCTGGTGACACTATGAACAACTTCAACTGAGTCTTCAATCTGTGGATGCGGAAAACTAAACCAAAAATCATCTCGTTTAATTATTAAGTCAAAGCAAATACAGCTCGTTGTCCAGCATGAAGCTCGTACAGGAGTAAAAGCAAACCCGTGTGCGTCTTTGTGTTGCTGAGGATGAGAGCGCGCAGTCTCCGAAGTTAATTATGGAGCCGTTAATTGGCTCAAACTTACAGGTAGCTGCCACTCGTCAGGATCAGGAAGATCTGCGGATAGTAGACTGACAGCAGTACACTGCGCGACGAGAGGATGATCATGATGACATTGAGCAAATGGCCACGCTCGGATTGAGTGAGACGACGCGGACAGGATGAAAAACTCCCTTAATTCCCGGCTTTAAGTCCGTTTCGCACAGGATCAAAAAAGAACTTGCTGTGCGTCTCCGTGTCTTCGGTGCGGCGGTGGCGGCTCTACGCAGCTCCAAGCTCCCAGGGCCGTGTGTGCGCTGAGATTGGCTCCGTCATCTCTCAGCAAGCGGAGGCTGTTACACAGTACTGTGGGTTCCCGAGCCGGAATGATGATGGTTTTAGGGATTTTGCATGGCAGAAAAGTGCCTCTCTCCACTCTCATGAGAGTCGTGCCTGCCATTGGGCAGGGAGAGACACTGCTATCCGCCCACTTTGCCACAACGGGACAATAGGGTGACACTGATCCGATCCCCGTTGGACGTGCAGGAGGTTTCATTCATCATCATCACCCCCCCACACACACACTCCCCTCCAACACCACCCCAACCCACCATCCAGCCAAAAATAAACAAACATAGACGCCGGGGCTGCTTGAGCCTCACACCATCATCACAGCTCCATGTGCAAAAAAATGAAAAATAAAAAATCTGCACATGTTCTTTGGCAGGATGCATCATTTTGAATCAACAAGTAGGTGTCATATTAAGTCAACGCAGTCTTCTACCGTGACAGATGTGATCCTTGTCTGTGACAGTGAGCATAAAGCGTCATTACCCTGCTGGAAAGACATCTCCTTATCTGATATTACATTCCTTTAATATTATAATAACATTCTTGGGGCATTTACAGTATTGTTTCCTCTGGTACATATTCCTATCATATTTCCTCAGAAACATGAGGCATGGTTGTGGTCCTCAAATATGTGTTTCGGTGACCTTATTAGTTCCTGTGGTAAGACTGTAATATTCCTATAGGCGTCTATAATATTGCTGCTCTGTCTGCTGCGCCCTGATCAGATTTGACGGCTGTCATTTTATAACATTTAAACATTCATTTTCAGACTCTGGTGTAAAATTAAACAAGAACTTCCTCAGATTGTAGAAATGATTAAAAATCAGTGCAAAAGCAAACGTATAAAAAATAGCACTCCTGCTCCCCGAGATTGGATCTGAGCAGAGAAATAAAATACTTGGGGAGTTTAGTGAGTGCAGGGTTCCTTTTTTTTTTATCGCCTCAGCATCGTGACTCACTCAACACCTGCAGGCTCCAGTCATTGTAAATGAAGAGGGTACCATGAAAGATTTAGCCCGAGTAAAAGGATGGAAGGAATGAGCTAACTGCCCGGGATTAGTAAACACGAAGATAGGTGACTTTTAGCCCATAATGGAGCTACTGTAATGTGATATGAGCATATGTGGAGCTTGAAGTCAGTTACAGGCACTCGGGGAGGGCTGACACTTGTGTTGTTGGATTCACTGTGGCTGCAGGAAACTCAGAAAGCACAATGAAATCAGGCCTTAAAGATGTTTAAGCTTGACCAGTCTGTTTTAAAATTAAAAATGCATGACTGGTGGCAGCTTTAATTTCAGTAAATATCTTCTAATTATTCCAATTCATGCGCAATTGGTTACAATTACTCCAGAAAGAAAATGCAGTGGAGCGTAAAAACAAACTTGTGTTCTAGTGTCAAAAAAAAGTGAAAATAACTTATTCCTCTATTGATTGCTGAGGATATCCTGCACTGAATTATAATTTTCCAGACATACACTATTGCTTACTTACCTGTATTAAAGCTTATATTATTTTCATATGATATAGTTTAAGTTTCAGAGTGGGCATCCTCAAAATCACACATTCTACTTTTCAGCTCAGTTAAAATTTCACAAGTAAAAACTTATACAACATTATCATTACCATAAACCCGCAATCTAGGCAAAAAATACACGATGCCTTGTCAATGTGTGTCTCCCTGGACGTCCTAATAGGTTTAATATCTGCGTTAAAGTAGGAAAGGATAGACGTCCTTCTGTGTTTATGCATCAAGGTGAGCTATTGCAAAACAGGTAAAAACTCCGTCTGGGCAATGGAATGTGGAAATACAACTCAGTCTGCCGCTATTAATGAAGGTATGCAGGGGTGAGCTGGATCTGGAGCGGAGACAGCGGCTCAAATGATCTTGTGCCACAATGGGGAAGGAGTCTCATGAGGTGAACTAACCCTCTGACAGTGAATATGAATCGATCACAGCTACTGTCTGTTGGCAGGAGACCTGATCACACCGATCTGCTGCTTTTACGCACAACATGTTCACCAGGTGCAGGAGTCTGGATGTAACGATTCAAATGTTTTTTTTTTAAATACGCCTGATAAGAAGTGATTTCTCACATCATGCTTATGTCTGAGGTCAGAGGGCAGCCGAAGCTTTTCTCTAATGTGTTTATTTGTCAAGAGTGTCGCAATGAGTTTCACACTCAGGCTTTGCGCATGTGAGGAAAACAGCTTCTGCGTGCAATGAGATGTAATAAAAACTCACCCAAGCCTGAGGTATATGATGCCAAAACACAGGAATACGTAGAGACTCCGCTTTCGGAGGGGTTTGTGCATGATCGTTACCACTTTGTCCAGAGGCCATGCACTGTAACATAAAGTGGCCACGCTGCTTTCCGTTCACATTGGCAGCTTCCCTAACCCTTCCAGATGCACGTAGACCGAGTACTTTCCGCGACATCAAGCTGAAGCTCCTTGGAAATGCTCGACCGTGTGAAATCCATGGTCCGCCGGGACAGGTGAGATGCTGATGACGACCTGAAAGGTGGCTAAGAACTCCAAAATGAAACTTGAGAGAGGGTCGGACTTGAAAGGTGAATGAGTTCTTGGAGGAAGTGCCTCCTATTCGTCCTTACTTTGACGGTAGAGCCTAATTAAAAATTCCCACTTGCTGCGCCTTGCAGGTAGAGAGAACTAGTTGCGCTTTCTGCAGTGTCCAACAAACCCTGTGGCTTTCCTGTCGTCTAAAGTGTTGGTAAACCGCTCGCTGTATCTATTTTTTGCAGACATCTTAAACTCTGTTACTAACTTACAACAGCCAGGTAGTCTAATACAGGTAACAAAAGGGCTGCACGCCTCCTCCTCCTCCTCCAGCATGGATATGCAGGGAATGGGACGGGCTTCCAGACTGAGCTCAACACGTGTAGTTGTTGTACAGAAAACTAAAAGAAACCAAGCGAAATTGCCTTTTATAGGCCTGCAGCCCATAGGCGCTTGCAACACTGGGCATTGCCCCACCAGTGTGGGCTCCCCGGATGGGCTCCACCACAACAGTGAGTCCCATAAAATCAAACAGACGAGAAATGGCTTTCCAGCTGTTTGAATCAAAAAGTCCCACTGCATGACTAATAATGACTAATAATAATGAACTGGAATCGTGATAAATGACTCTGGTTTCAGTGAGGCTCTGTCAGTCACTTTGATTAACAGTACAATGCACGAGCAAAACAACATAAACAAAACATCAATATTCCCATTTCCTGGGCTTTGAGTCAGGGTGATGTGAATTTTGAGCAGATGTTCAGAATATGCAGTCTGGTCCTTTGGGAACTATAGTCTGACTAAGAAGACTCCCTCTGGTGGCAACAAGACACTGCTGAACTGATCTGGTTAAACAGAGATAAATCTCTCCATTGCAATGGGACTGCTGCATGACAGTCCTTTCCGAACCGAGGATGAATTATCGTGGTCAGTCTACACAACTGTTTTCATCTTATTATGGGAATTAAGGATTTGTTTTTCATTCTGACAGTCTAAGCACACTTGATTTTTTTTGTAGTAAGCTTTAGCCTCCTGTTTTCATGCAGCAGCTTCACATTTATGTAAAGCTGCAGGGCCTTTCCAGAAGTGTCACCACATGACAGACAGCTACAGTCTATCAGCGGTTTACTTAAATTATGAATTCCAGTAAACATTTAGGGTTGAGGAGGAAGAAGTGTTCTCATGCGAAGAATGTCATAAATGCAAAATTCTTTATTCACAAGGCCACTTTAATCTTAGACATTGACTCGACCAGTACACCACTTACATGTCCAAAAGTAGGATTCTTCTTATCATTTGATTCCAGTTCATATTTAGGGTAAAGATAAGGGGAATTTCACTACAAGTGAATTTAACTAAATCCCTACTTATCATTGTCCTTTCCCCCAATCAAAATTCAGCTAAATGCTTAGATTTTTGGAAATCTTTTTTTTTTATCAGCACAACTTCTATTTAGTGAGAGGAAAAAAACAATCATTTTACTGCAGCAAACGTCTTCCTGGCTAGTCTAAAAGTCCAAAGAACCCCTTTCTCTTTTCTTTAAATTTTATGATCTTAGTACTGTTTCTTAAAAGAACACATAAACCATCAGTTCAGCTTTTTTTCCCCCAAGAAACTACATGAAAAACGGCTAACGTGTTGTAATAATGATGGCATAAACTAAAATTACAGACATGAGCTATCTGAGCACAGAGACTGCCGGGCTGTTGTTCACCACGAGAAACAGACAAAACCGCAGAGACCTTTGTTTCAAGACATCCCTGCATTGTGGTTTCAAGGCCTTTTCCTTCAAAACATGCCCATCAAAATTCCAGATGGATTTTAGAAATAATGAAAGTCAACATGCAGGCCCAGGGTGACATAAAAAAGACATGTATTTGATGTCTACCCTGTAAAAGATGGTCTTGTTTGTCTTCAGATGTACATAACTCATAGGCCTGGGTGGGGATGGTCCTGTTTAGTTTAATTAAAATGTTCAAAGGACCAACTCTGTTTTATTGTAGCAGGATCAAGACCAGGGACAGTGTGCGTCAGCGTTATTTGTCACCCGCCATTGTCATTGCAGACATGTCACACGCATCTACGCTCGCTCGTTGGCGAACACATTCCTGTGCACGCTAACACACATTATCGGTCTCTCTGTGTCCACACATACAATAAGTATGCATACAGACCCACAAATCAAACTGTAGACACAAGCACTGCGGACACACACAGAGACTCTCTCACACACTGTAGCACTTGGGTGGTATAAGGAGGATCTTGTGACACACTGTTTATTTAACTTCAAAAAGCTGAGGCAGGGATGAGAGCATTTGGGTCAGCGAGGACATATCAATCTGAGTAAGTCATACGCCACATCACTGCCTATGCTTTTCGCTGCATTACAGGCCATTGTATTTGAAATATTTCCGCTTCCAGTCTCCTGAAAGGCAATCCCCGTCCTCTGTGCACCGTGCTTACCCTATTCTCCGTCTGTTCTATACTTTAATAAGTGTCAGCCAAGTTTACACCATTGTGTCTGTTCTTTTTCATCTGCATGCACTCTTCCCCAAACGTAGATGGGGAAAATGTTGAGAAGAAAGAGGGGGAAAAAAGAAGGGGATCATATTTTGGCAAGCACGGGATGATATGTCGCACTGTCTTTTTGAATATTATTAAGTACTCTTGACCGACAACTAAATAAGAAAACCCACCGGTTGCCCATGTGTTTGCATGGGAGCTGGTTCAGCTGGAAACAGTGAGAGGGCTGAAATACAGAGCGTGCCAAACCACGGAGTGGCGTCTGGGGCTGGGTCCACCACATCTACACTGGGCCCCAGGCAAGAGGGGGGAAATGGCTATATTGCACTCGCAAAGTCCCCCTTTCCATCTCCATCAGACGTCTCCTCTAACACTCTGTTCTCCTTGATTTTAACACATCCTTCAATTACCCAAACTCAGACTTACTCTGTGATTGTGATGCAGCTAAAGAGCGCAGCCCCGGATGAAGACGGTTGACAGAAGCATGCTGAGAGAAAGTGACCTTTCAGGCCTGGATGTCAGATGTCTCCTCGTACATCCAACTGTGAGGTTAAAGGTTAAACCAACCCAAGCAGTCCTCCCGTCCTGACCAATGGGTTTGACCTTTTCCCTCTCTCCTGGTCAGTCACAGCTGTGGGTAAGGAAACAGGGTGTGGTCTGATTAATTCCTCACCATGCTCACTGATATATCAGCTCCTTAGTGGCTCATTTGTGTGCATGTGTGTGCTCAGAGATCTGCCAGGCTGGATCTGGATATGTATCCCATCCTGCTCCTTACTAGCTGATTAGCCCGGGCCAAAATGCTGCACCATGCCCTCCTGATGGAAGACAGGTTTTTCTAAGAGTTGATAGCTCTCAATAGTGCCCAATACCACTTGCAGATCTTGTAAAAAGTTTTAACTGAGGCTCAAAGAGAGAGCAGAGTTTTTTTTCCCCTCATGTTAAAACCTTCAAACACTAATTTGCAATGTTGCTATTTTAAATAGGGTTCACTTCTTAGCAAGGCCTCTAGCCAAACTGTCATGGGTGTTTTCCTGATCAGGCCAGGGCTCTGAGACAGAACAGGGAGGCAGGATCAATTTACCCAAATCTGACAGTCTGGGACACTATGCCAAAGCTGTAGCTTCTATTCAAGAGCACACTCGGTAAAAATGAATGAAATGACATAGAGGAAAGAAAAGAGTCCAGTTTCAAGTTGGAGAGGCCCGAGAATGACTGAGATTAGGATTTGTTGCTACTGTGCCATGTGTTTAAACCTGGCTCAAGTGTATATGTAAGTCACTTAGCTGGGTATGTATGTTTTCACTAAAGCAATGTAATATACACTTGCTAATCCTACCAGAACAGATCATGGTGCCACACACAAAGAACATAAGTGATGTTTTGTTTTTTTATGTATGTGTTGTCTGCTTAAACTTTTTTTGATTTACAGGCTAATATTTGCTAATGAGCAGGAACCACAATGAAGTACAATCAGAAAAATATGTCTGTCCTCTTTATTCCACTTCATCTATTGTCAGCAGTCCACCAGCCAATTATTATCCCTTCCAAATGTCAGAAAACAATAGACTTAATAATAAGGAGAACTATTAGTTAAAAAGTTTGATCTTAAGCTTTATCCAGGGATCACAACATCATGAATAGCTGTGCCCACAGACTTTAAAACACATATTAACTCATGCACACCACAGTGTATACACTCGCATACTGCACATCCTCTGAATCTCTAGAAAGTAATATAGTGTGCGTGCTTCTATTTCATTCTTTAAAAAAGGATCTGATTGTCCTGACTGTTCAGTGTGTATTCAGATGCTCAAGTTGAAATCAGAGAGACAGGAGGCAGATGGGTCTGTCAGATGGAATGAGAATGGCATGCTCATGGATGGGCATATGTCTTGTGCTTTGGGGACATGCAGTGGAGTGCATTAAGGGTACATTACTGCTGTTTCGATATTATTCTGTATTCTGTTCCACAGGCATCACATTTTTTATTTTAACCGTCATTTAACCAGATAAGTCTCACTGTAATTAAAATCTCTTGGCGCTTTCCAAGGCCGTTGCAGCATCAAAAAGTTACAATACAATTCAATACAGACAAAAACTCTCAGACCAAAATTCACACATGTAAAACAAATACCGGACCGAACAAATTTCATCACTCAAAAAACAAACAAAAAAAAGACTAATGTAACCAAAAGAAATGCATCAGCCACCTTCAGTCTCCTTGGTCAGAGAATGGAACCCAAGCATTTGCATTCACAATAAAATCTGACAGACATATGGCTTGTGTCTGTAGTAAAGACCCCAGACCTTGTGTGCAGTGGAGCGAATACAAGCAATACTCTCTGTTGCCCTCTAATAAGCCTGAGGATATGAGAAAAAGGACTGAGAGCAGACAGAGTCCACGTCAGTTTGGCACTTTGGACAGGGTTTCATCTGAAATATTAATGTAACATGTTCCCTGTGTCCAGAAGCAACAATTCATCTGGATAATTGCTGTTTTGTTTTTTAAAAAAAGGGGCAGATTTATGAAAAAAAAAAAAAAGTGAATCAATAAAGCATGAATGACATAAAACAATAAGTCTGAGGTTCGCTGTAGGACATTAAGAGTGTTCACTCCAACATGGTCCATAGTACTTAAAATAACCATCCTGCATTATTGATTCCAGCGCATATTGGTCTCATTGGCTGACAGCTATTAGTGAATGTTCTGATCGTGTTGTGCCTCAATAGGCAGGAATATGGATGAGATCACATTGCAAAACTGCATTAGGTATTAACTTTCCTCCCCTTTTGGTTAAACTTTGCGGATACATCAAATGCATGCTTTGGCGTTGGAGTTTACATACCTGTGAAAGCTAAACAGAGTGCATTGACTTAAGGTGTGGCGCTATATTTGTATCTGACCGCAGCTATGGACGGGCACAAGTGCACGGGCGCGTGCACACATGTACACACACACAAATGCAGACTTCGCTCTGAACAGCTGGGAGTGTTTACAGTGTGAGTGGGTCGTTCGTTCTCCTCTCTGTCTCACACAATGACCCATGCACTGTCTGTGTTTGCACTGCACCTAACTCAAACAGCATGCATTTCCGTCCCCTTGCCATTCAAGCACACTCTGAGGCCTGCTTTTGTGAAGACTCACACAAACCGGGAAGGCTTGGCCTCGGGTCGCGCTAAGAAAACAAGGGCCAAGTTCATTGAGAAATCAACTAGAATTTTAGAAATGCACCTGATAAATTTCACCTCCGGTTTTCTCCTCCGGCAATTGATAGTTTTTACATTCCAATCAGGGTCACAGAGATATTAGCTGTGCACTATTTCGCTTTCTTAACAATGGCAGTCACGAAAACAAACCTGCTGTCGGGAAGAAGCCGGTACACCAAGTTCACAAAGCCACTGGAAGCTTTTTGCTCCCTGTTCAGCTGTAGAGTGTTTAATAAAAACATGGATAAACCATGAACTCCAGACTGTCTTTACAAAATCAACCAAAGGTATTTTCTAAAGGCACTCACTTTTATTGTATTAAATTACATCATACAGTACTTGTATGAAATTATATTGAAGTCAGATTAGTTTCAAAAAAGAGCAAGCTTGCTTTTCAGTATTTTTCGGAATTTCATTATTCTGCTGATGAACCCAGCATAAATCACTCTGAATGAGTGCATCAGCTGAATGTCATTTTTTCACGTTTTAAAAGTATTTGGCGATTCGCAAGCCACTCCATCTCTGTGTATGCCATTCTCCTCAATCCATCCATGCTGTTTATCTTTAGCATTGCGTTTGGCAGATTGAGGTTTTCTATACGAATGGCCTGATATGTTTGGATATAAGAATGTGGTTTTCCTGTTTTGGCACTGTGAGAGTGTCTTTTCATATACCATCCTGACACCAAACACTGGGTATGTAATATGTAAAGGCCATCTGTGGCATTCACTCGTGCTCACTGATGGCTTGGCAGCTGCATAGTGAGGCCTAATAATACTGGCCTGATAGACTGCGGTAAAAAGCAATGGCACAAAAATGTTTCCTTACGGTGCTGCCTTTTTCAGGAAGGGCTGAGGTGAAATGATATTTAAGCTAGATTTTGTTGATATAAGAGAGCAATTAGCTTGACCAATCATCCTTCAAATCCCATTGTGGCGCATGCCAAGGTTTTGTGTTATGCATTATATTTCTCCCAGCAGATTTAATGTAAACAAAATAGCTGGTATATTTGGTGACTTTGTTGAAACTTTTACCACTTTGACAGATTTTTTTTTCCTTTATTTTTTATTTGATTTGATTTAACCTTTAATTAGGAATGAAAAAAACGGAATCAAGGCTGTCCTGGCCAAGGCAGCAACAATTATGTTGCATGATTAGTCATGCCAAATATATGGTCCATCGCATTGGATTGAAAGGCATCACATATGTCAAACATCAAACGCAGCAACAGCAATAGCAAGCTGCAATGAAGCATAGTCTGGTAACTTTACAAAGTCAACAGAAAACCATAACTTATGGAGTTTGACACAGCTTTTTTTTTCTAGCTTTTTCTGGACCTTTCAATTGCATCTCACAGTTTTTCTTCACAGATGGAGTTTGATCTGTCGTCATTGCCAAAGTATAGAAGCATGAAACCCCTAGAATCAGGTGATCTGCTGTCCATCTGCAGTTGAACGCCCTGACAAAAGCGTACCTGCTGCTGTGTGCAACGTGATTTATGACTTACTGACACAAATTAGGTTTCTTTTGTGTAAGATTTAGCGTATGTGCAGCACAAAATACAGTGGCGTGTTTGAAACTGGGGCGCTGTCTTCACGTCAAGGCAGCACAGCAGCATTGAGTAAGATGTTTTTGAGCACAAGAACAAAGTGTCTTACTAATGAATTATAAGACTGTATTTACATCTACATTTTTACATCTCGGGTAACATAGTTTTTAAAGTACAAAAGGGAAGATGAAGCAATAAATCTCAGGCTCAACCGTTTAAAAAGTCTTCTTCTGTTTTCATTTCATCAAACACAATAATAAAGGGTCCATAGTAATAAAAAGAGCTCATATTCTTCATGATTGCATATCAGACAAGTCCAGTCTTCTTGCTTCCAGACTTAAATGCAGTGCGGTTCCAACATTAAGTAGTAAAATACCAGATCTCAATGGGGCAGTAAATTTTCTTAGATAAAGTATACACAACATAATTCTCTGTAATGTGTTATTAGTCTATCGCTGTAAATGTCTGTAGTTTTGTTATTCTTCAGATCAGTCACAAAACCACTTTTCTTTATTCTCAGAAAACACTGAGTTTCTTTTTCCTCATCTGAAATACAACACCAAACACATTCTGGTAAAACAAATTGCTAATGTCCTCTCAGTGCGGCCCATTTATTTATTTATCCTAAAAGAATATTCCTGAAGTGGCCAAAGAGATAATGCAAAATATGCCACAAGCTCAGACTTCAATTAAATGAATTTAAATTACTGATTGATTACATTCTTCGATCAGCCACACTATTCGGTAGGTCTTTTTCGTGCTGCTATAACAGCTCTGACCCATCAAGCCAAGGACACAGGACCTGTCCATGGCCCAATAGGTGTCCTAAGGTGTCTGGGACGTTAGCATGAATACTTTATGGTCCTGTAGGTTGCCGAGGGGCCCCAATAAACTCATGGGTTTGTTCAGTGTGTCCCATGGATGCTCGATCAGCTTTGGATCTGGGGATTTTGGAGGCCTGGTTGACACCCTTGACTCTTTGTTGTGTTCCTCGAGCTGTTTTTGAGTTGTGGCTGGACACATCATCCGTTCACATGGAGAGGTGTGTTTTCCCAGCAGAACATTGCATTGTAACAGGATGACCAATGTTATTCGCCTGACCTGTCGATAGCTTTATTGATACAGCTGATCAGTGTAAGTCTGTAGTTTGTCTCTTTGGCCTTAAAGCTAGAAGTCCAGTCTGAGGTGGGTTCAGAGTGTCCAGGGTGTCTTTGGCATCCCAGGACTGGGCCTGGCACTGGGCTGCTTGTCAAACACAGGTTCTCTTTGTTGTGTCAGCCACACACTGAACCTTGCAGGGGCCTCACATACACAAAGGAATGTTTGGATGGATCTGTTACACAGCCACACACACTGCTTGTTTGCCTGGTTGACTCCACAACAGTAATCTGACATCTAAATTAGGCCAGTGAGGTTCTTGTAGTGCTTAGAGGCTGGACGGTGGATAAGGAGACAGCCAGAGGAGAGGAAATAACAGAGAGACAGTGAAGTCGATCTGGGTCAGGAGGGTCATACTCAGAATTGCTTGAATCGTCAAGAACAATGAATGTCAAAGACGTACTCCTGGTGACATTGGTGTGGAGACACGGACCGATTACCGACTATCAATTTGCATACCAACATGTGCTTCGAGGGTAAGCAGACCACAAGGAGATGCTTTTTTCCAAAATACAAAATGAACTTCTCATGAATATATACATTATCTGAACCCGTTTTTCTGTTTAGATTGTTTACTTCAATTTTATCTTCCTCCAGGCTGCTTTAAGGACACGAATCCCACACGATTTGCATGTACAGTCAACACACACTCTGGTTCAACTCTCATCCCGCTCCTGGCCTCCGGTTAACCCCACACTTTTCTTCCTGTGTGTTTGTGTCTGCAAAAGCCCACTTTGTTGTGTCTGAGCAGCGAAGCATCACAGTGAGCAATGACTTCCTGTGAAAAGTGGCTGCTATTTCAACTCCAGAGAGCTGCGCTGCCTGCGGTTTGTCTGTCTGTCGGTCTGTGTGTCTGCCCTCAAGTTTCCCCTCGGCGCACAGAGGAAGAAGACATTTCCGCGGAGACAGAAGAGTGACAGCCAGCGTTGCCAAACCCAGAGCTCCCTGTCGACAGGCTCAGCTCCACTGGAACTGCAAACAGAGAGGATTCTGGGATGTTTGACAACGGAGGGCAAAGGGCACTTTAGGGATCCATTGGACTTGGTCTGTGGTTGCTCTCTGAGGGTTCCTCCTGTATTCTTCCTCTTCCTCCTCATGTCCTCTGCGTATCCTCCTCAGGTCCTCCTTCCATCTGGTGTGAGGGTCTCTGGTGAAGATTACAACTACTGCTGGCGGACACAGAAGAGGAACCATCCTCCACACTGAGGCTGGAGCCATTACCTCAGCCTGCACCAGCATGACAATGATATTTTCAGTCATAGCGTAAACCCCATTATAAACTAAAGCTGCAGAGACATGAAAGGATTCCCATTTGGTTTTATTTTGTTGCGGTGCAACACTTTTTTACTACATGCATTCCCTCAGAGAATTAAAAGAAGGTCTCTTTTGTTTGGACTGTCTTATAACGATCAGGCTAAGTGTGAGAGCAAAAGTCATCATCAGCTCCTGATGTGAGACTGGTGCAAGATGTTCTTACAAAAGGCTTTAATGTGGAAGATATTAGCATGACTCAAAAGAATTCCAGGATCACATTGTAATTTGGAATAAGTAATTGAACAAAAATAATTTAATGCTTCACCATCTGGGAGTTTGCACTGATTTTAGGCTCTTCAGAGTACACAAAGTAGCTCCACTTCTTCCCAGCAGCATTTTCATGCTCTCTGAATTCAGTCGCAACATAATCAAAAATGACTATAAGAAAACAGAGACCAAAATGTTCTTCCGTTCCCCATACGCTGTGCTTCTGAGTATTTATTTTATCCTTCACAGAATTTATTTGTTTTTGGTCAAATCGGCCACCTCTGTATCTCCTGGAGCCAATATTACCCAAGGGAGTGGTTGGCCTATGAGTGGATTAGAACTTTTCCATTGACCAGCGGTTTGCAGAGGTTATAATCTTGCACCCCAAAGACAGATTTCCCGTTAAGCCCAGGAAAGCTGTCTGAAACCACTTACTGGAATCTAGCGGAATTTGTAGAAAACGCTTGCTGGCAGAGACGCAGATGCACATAAAGCTCACAGAGAGTGGCAGATACCAAATGTGGACAATGCAATTCCTCCTATTCGATCAATGGTGCACGAGGGCAATAAATTTGTCTTTCCTTTATCTTCATTTAGCTTGAACGGAGTAATGGCTCCCAAACGTACACGGTGCTGGCGCCGCACGCTGTTGGACAGATAAATCATTCATAACCAAGCGATTAAATATATTGAGGGATATATTGGTGGTTAATGGATGGTTGGATCCTGGCACTCCTGTATGAAATTCAGACTTGACCGCTGTCATCAGGAACCCATTCGAATGATGATGTGTTTGGGAATCACTGCTCATCTGTGTGTGGTACAATAAATTAGAGCAATATGTCAAAGAACCAGCTCAGGACATTATAATCTATATGTCTATGAAACATTTTCTTCAAAAATAATGTTTCTCGTAATGTGATCTGCGCGCCTCCCACCGACAGTCATGCGGAGTCATAAAACTTTTCTACTCTCTACTGTCATGAAGTATATTGTAAAATAGTGCAATATCCCGAAATATTCCCAACATTATCAGTCAGATCTTAAGTCCTCCACATTTTATTTCTCTGGTATCCACTTATTGTAAAATATCTACGGTTTGATGTGATTATGATTAGCTGCCATTGAAAGATTTGGAATAAACTTGGAAAACAAAGTGGCAGCTGAGTCTTCCCAGTAGATGGAGACAAAGTGTGCAGTACACAATCCTACACAATGAGCTTGAACCATTCTCAGCCAGCCTACTTTCTGTCTCCCCCAGTCAAAAAAAAAGGATACAGAGAGAATACAGGAAGGTACGACTTCTTCTTTCATTCAGCAATGATAAGGTTTTTGACTCCCACCAGTAAGCGCAAGCTGAAGAACACAGATGAAACATGCTTGGTCAAAATAGGGCTGATCATGAACTTTGTCTTTATGTGTTTTAAATCCTTTCGAAGTCTGATTAAACAGAACTATTCTTCCCTTCTGAGTTGTGTGGACTCCCAGCAGAGGGAGTTGTTGGACAAGCATTGAGGCAGCAGTGGGAAGGAGGTGCTTCTTTAAGCAAGCCCATTAGTGGAGCCAGTGGATCCGGGACACATGGAGCAGAGGTCTGACTGTCATCTTAATTGCTGCCATCTTTGTCGGGGTAACTCACAGCTAAAAAGTATCCCTACGATACTTCTCTTCCCTTCCAACACCATAAATGAGGTAAAAGGCAGCACAACATTGCACTCGTGTATCTGTTAATCGTCATATTCTTGAGGGTCTTTCTGCCATGATAGTTTTTGTTCTCTCAAGTTCAATAAAACTGATGAATAGCAGTGAATAATGAAACTGTCCAAACAGCCATCAGTGCTATCGAAGTATTTTTCAGGAGATTTACCAGTAATCTCTTACTTACTCACAGAAATCCCCGTATTTCTTAAGTGACCTTTTTATTCCTCTTTTCGCCTGCATCATCTGTTTGCTTCGTTTTTGCTTGATGAGGCTCAGAGTAAAGGTCTCTTTCACTCTTTTTTCTCCCCCACTTAATTAATCACCATGAGCTAAAGTTGAGACGGATCTACCAGCTGGCTAATGGAGGCCCAGTCCCTGCTTGCACGCCACTGCACACATGAATATCATTAATAACTTCATTAGCACTTCCTGACTACGGCCAACACTACAGTGGATTGGATTGCCAGCTTGATTGTATGTGTGTGTGTGTGTGTGTGTGTGTGTGTGTGTGTGTGTGTGTGTGTGTGTGTGTGTGTGTGTGTGTGTGTGTGTGTGTGTGTGTGTGTGTGTGTGTGTGTGTGGATGGATGTGTGAGCTCATTAAATTCTTTAAAATCTAAAATTACTGAGAAGACATTTACTTATTTACTTAAAGTGAATGTGTCTAATTTCACATTGTTGGAGAGAGTGTATC
>OMNN01028809.1:0-15628 GCA_900302755.1 Chromis chromis
GACCCATGGGTGCTGGAAAAGAAGCAGATCTGCTGGGGATGTAAAATCAGACATCATCAGCAGGCAGCTTGATTCAGGTTAGTAGTAGTCACAGTCAGGCCTTGAAAGCAGGAGTTCACACCCCGCTCATGACACCCCTGCAGCGGTTTCCGAGCAACCATACCCGCTCTACCTGTGCGGCAAGCAAACAGCGCGCACACCCCCTCACTTTACCGGATTGAAGATAATAATGGTTAAAAGCCCTCTAGCAGGCAGGTGACTCACGCCACAACACACAAGTCAGCTATTTGGCAAGGCCAGGTAATGATGATACACAATGAATTGTTATTTTCCTTTTTGTTTGAGCGGAAAAGACACTAATTGATATTGGAATAAAAGAATTACACCAGGTGAAGGGAATGCAATCTAAAGAAAAGTTTTACAAAGGATCCGCATTTATTCCATTTTTATGTTCATCATTTTATCAGATAAATACACATGAGTTGGTGAATTTGTTCTAACTTTCTAGTTTATTGTGCCAGAACTTTTTTTTTTTTTTTTAAATCAGCTTAATTAAAAGGAAAGTTGTTCCTCTTACATGTGTAAGTGAAAAAAATAAAAGAAGATATAAAACATTAAAATATATAATGCTACTGGGATCTGAAGTTGCATCACTGCTGCCTGTCGTGCTGGCACCAACATACAAAACAACACACAGACGAGACGTATAGAAGCCAAAGCAGAACATTTTCAAATCTACTTTCTGGACTCACCTAAATAACTTGGCAGCTCTCCTCCGCTCTCTGACCCCCCCTAAAAAGTCCTCTCCGGTCAAATATAGCTCCTCGGGCTCTGATTTGAGTCTGTAATCTTCAGATTTCTATTGCATCAGGAACCGGACGCCAGCGACTTGGCGACGCTCCGGCTATACTGTGACACTTTTAGATAAGTCTAGTATTGTAGTGAGCAATGTCTTATAAGCTCCGCCGCACCACGGACGCGCTTGGCTCCGCCTCGCACACTTGCCCTTAAAGGCGCAGTCCTGCGTTTCCAGCAGACTCTCTGCTGCAGTGTGCATGAAGCACAACGAGCTGGGGCTGCAGAATCCACCTACAGCACTGTCAACAGGACGAATTTGTCTGATCAAAGTCTGCAATTGCTTCATTTATCACTGCTTTTAACCTCAGAGGACAGATCAGGAGGGAACCCAAGGATACAGTCAGCTGATAAATGAGATGTGGCACACAGTAAACACCTCATGTCAATAAATGCAATGAAACTTCAAGGAGATTGTTAACCCTGCACACTTTATGCATTGGTTCCCTGCAGGTTTCTCACTCCATCCTGCAAGTCTAGCCCTTCAAACCTGCATTTTGCCACCTGTTTCTGCTTTTTCTGCATTCATAAATGACAGGTCTGCAGCCAAGAGTAAGCTGGACTGATCTGCAGGGAGGCAGTAATGGTGGGGAGGGGAGGCTCCGGGGTAGATAACACAGACAGCTGGCAAAGCAACACAGCCAGAAACACTCTTATCTGCACAGTATTCCGCTGCCAACTGAGCAGAGCCCACATTGTTCAGCTGCACATTTATCAGATCTCATATAGCTGGACCTGTTTACCTGCCGTAACGTTCCCTTCACGTAGAGTCAGCAGGTAAAGGCAACAGGTTTAGTGAATTTATATGAATAACTGGATGTGCACAACCTCATGTTACCCATTTGCAGCCACTTAGACTATAAGTGGTGTTGTATTAACCATGCAAGGTAACCTAACTGGGCTAAACAAACCCAGCACTGACATGCACACTAACCAAACAAAGTGATACAATAGCTAAAAACTACTTGTGTGTTGAATCAATAGTGGAAGAGAGCAGAGGTGTGTGTGTGTGCATAGAGAGAGAACAGACTGTTCTTGTGCTGGAGTTTGTGAATCCCTTACAGCTTTGCCCACAAAGGCGCCCCAGACCCAAAAGGCTTATCATTACATATTTGGCCCCTCCACGGACCAGACTCCCGCTAATCCCCCTTTATAATTTCAGGCACATTTCTGGGATTCCTTGGGGCCAGTTGTGACCAGCAGACCAGAGAGTGTTTTTTTTTTTGTGAGGTGAGATTTACAGTTCACTTGTGTGTGAATAATATAAGCATTAGAGTGTGCAGTCAAAAATGAATTGGTAGGTTTGGTGGATGGTGCAGGAAAAACTCGGCTGTAAAGATAGAGATAGAAGTAAAGGAAGTGCACATCTAATCAAACCAAGCTCAGTCAGTACAGGTTTATGTGTTTACCTGCTTTACTGTACTCTCTGTTTGTCTTGTCTTTTTTTCCATGTTCCACCAAAGGGAACAGGGATAAATAGGCTTCACGTCCAAAACGTCTCTCCTCCCTCTTCAACCCCTCCTCCCCTCCTCGCCTGTGAGCCACATCGTGACGTCCTCACACACAGGAAGTTCCTTATAAAGTTAGTCAGGGAGAGAAGAAAAAAAACCAAGTCAGGGAAGAAGATAAGCAGGCACAGCCAGAGGCAGCTCTGATGAGAGCTTTAGATGGCAGATGAAAGAAGTCGGGTCAGAGAGGATATCCTTCACAGGAAAAATTACTCTGCGTTTTTTCTGGTTCTGCCTCATGACTCACTCTGGGCTTTATTCACCACATCCAGTAATCACCTCCTCAGAAAGTGACACCTTTTGGCTCTTGAAACAGTGCAGAATTTCCCTTTGTGGCTCACATTCCAACACAATGGTACACTCATGAAGTTACGCTTCAGTCTCTCAGCTGATTACTATGAATCCCTCACCAACAGGAAGGGTGGAGTTTAGCTGTAGGCAAGGCAGAAAAAAAAACCCTGTATTACTATTGTAAATGATTTATTCACAGCGGAGGTCACAGCATTGATAGCCCCTGCCTGCTGAGGTAATTAAGTTATGTGCATATTCAGCGTGCATCCAAAGTTCACACTGATATAAACAGCAGCTAAAGGTTTACTGTTGTAGTAAGGTGACGTCAAGCCTGTAGAAGATTCCAGTGAACAGGTGTTGTATTCACACTGTTTACATTTTTTCCCTTAAACAAAAGGCAGTTTTCAAGTTTTGCTGGTATCTAGTTGGACACCAAAGTGTCCAACTTTTATTATGATGTTATGTGGACCCTTTAAAAAGCCACTAATAAGGCCAGTTCAGCCACAGCACAAAGAGAGATTCTCTTTTAGCCCTTGTGTTGTTTGTATCGTTGTAGGACTTGATGTCCCAGTTACTGCTGATAATCCACAGACCTTGCAGAGAGACGTTCAAGGACTGAAAATGAACAGGATCATTGTTTTTGGAAAGAAACATCGCTTTCATCCCTGTCGCGTGGTTTTCATCAGCAGGTAAAGTTTGCTCAGTTGCTGGGATGGAGACTGTGTCAAATATTTATTTATTTATTTATTTATTTACAAAACATATCAAATACAAATATCAAATACAATATACATATATAGTAATATGTTCCCATACAATAGACCTCATGTTTTGTAAAATGGGACTCCCCAGAAGCTTTCCTAGCTTATAAGCGGGGGCCCACAACTGAGACTGTGTCACATAATACATGGTGGTTTTATGTGAAGTCCATCAAACCCCAACCTTTTTTTCTGTCACACTTGAATGAGCCTCAAAGAAGAGTTGAATTTTTCACTATAATATTTCTTGGAAATTATCATTTGAAAAGTTAATGCACAATTTTGTATGTTTTATAAGACATAAAACCTAAAAAAAACTCTCTTGTCGCCCCCATAACATGTCTTATTACATCACATAAGGGAGTCGTCGCTGCTACATACTACTGTGCAGTAGTACATGATAGTCAGTCTAAGCGGCCTTGATATTAATAAGGTGGTCTTTTTTGCTAATTACCTTACATTTCATTTACATTTCATGATATTTCGTCATGGCGAATTATTGTGTTTGTGCAATTTGCATAGTCTTTATAATAGGACTCCTGCCAGACTAATAATTAAAAGGTTGTGGTCACACATTCGTATTAATATCTGTATGTTTTCAATCTCTTTGCTGCCAAAACTATTGTTAGGATCCATATTTCTTATGGTTAAACTTGAATTAACTTGGCTGCTATCCCCTTCTCTTCCTTCTTTTTCAACGCATTGATTCACTTGAGACATGAACCTGCAAGTTGCTCTTTAAAAAAATTAAAACAAGTTTTTTTTTTGTTTCTCTCTTGTCGTCTTCTGTCCCATATGAGCCTTCATGCTAATCACTCATCTTGTACTATAAGTAAAGAAACAACCAATTTGAATGAATACTTTAAAATCACTGAAAACACACTTATTTGCTTCCTCGCTGACAATCAGATGAGACTTTATCATGTCAGAACAGTAACTATGAGAAAATATGGGAAAATGTTATGGCCTTGTTGCTACCATGAGGTTGCCAAACAAGCAGGTGAGCCAGGTTCTCTGTTTCTAATCGCTCTAACATCATATTAACTGTAGCGACCTGAGAGTGTTATCGATCCTTAGATCTGCCTCTCAGCAAGAACTAAGTGCATTTGCCAAAATGCTGATTTATTGCTTTAAGTGCCTTGAGAGACAAAATTCAGTGCACTCCGGTTGTGTTTGTGTGGTGGCAGAAATTATTTCTCAACATAAGCTAAAACCTTGCTTTGAGTCGTCATCTTTAGTGTTTATAGGCAGTAAAAACAATTAGTAAATGGTTTATTTCTCTCTATAATGCAGTTGGAAGCAAGCGTCTGTGTTTAAAAAGTATGGAACAGTTATGACGCCTCCTGTGCAAGTGGAGACAACTGTAACAATACATGTTTCCATAGGGGAAGCTATTAACCTACATACGACTGTGTTACAAACCCTTTATTAAATGTGTCTATGCTGCTTGTAAATGCAAATAGGAGGCCTGAAAGTAAAGTGTTGCTGCTAAAGCCATCTGTTCAAACAAGGTGCTGAGTAAATGACTTATTATTGTGAGTATGAAGACTGTCAATCAGCACGTAATTTTACTCAGAGCAACACAACAGTAGCCCAGAGGGAGAAGACACTTTTGATATACTTTTCCCTGTATCCTGTCCTCACTCTTCACTCTGGAGATGAGCTGTGAGTCCAGTCGGTGCAGCTGGGGAATCAACAGCCAAAGCTCCGGCTGACACATCGCAGTATATTACTGCTGGATGGTGGTTTTGTCTGGCAGACCCACACACACTTGGCTCCCGCCGTGGAAACAAAACACAAATCCCCAGGCAACGGGCTGTCATCTCTCACTACGATGTAAATACGACCATATTAAAGCACTTCTGCTTCTTAACCATACCAAACTGAGACTCCCTCCGGGTGCCTGAGGTATTAATCACTTCCTGTATTGGTACAAAGGCTTCTGGGAAATGGAGGGATTTTAGTGTAAATTGGCTCACACACAGGTATTTTCTATTTTGGAGCGCAATGTAATCAAAAGCAGCAATAACGAGTCATCGTTGCATCACTCCTCAACATTGTTGTGTTGAGTGGTTCGAGTGCAGCCGCAGCCTGCTGTTAGTGATGGGTGGAGCGAGCCAGTCCGCCTCCTTGATGATGACAGGGTGTGTTTAGTCTCCAGGACCCGAGGATCACTTTAGACACAGACCGGGGGAGTTATTAGTGAGCTCATCCTGCGACTGAATCAAAGTCATGTTGGTAATTATGAGTGTGGAGAACATACTGTGTTAATTATTCCTCTCTGAGTATAAGGTAGGAAGAAAGATGGGAACATACTTTTACCATTACTTTTACAGTCACACATAATCCTGTACGCAGAAAAACAGACAAAAAAAAACGGTTTGTGTCTGATGTTTGGGGAGAAGCTGTGAAAACAACAGCTGTGGTGTGATGGAGGACGTCACGCTGGTTCGACTCTCTCCAGCCGCTGGTCTGGAGCCAACACTGCTCTCAGGCTGCTCTCCACTGGACTGACTGACACAGATGGAAACTGGGTCCCAATATGCCCTGTTTCCGGCCTCACAACTTATATTCAGTGTCCAGAACATCAGCTATCTTTTTCCTACATTTTCATTTTCCTCTCCGGCTGCGTTACTGAATCCCAAAAAGGGTCTCGTGAAGAAATACATCACCAGTTTCCTGCAATGTAATGCCTGTATAGTCTTTCAAGTGCAAAACAGGAGTTTCTGGCATTAGGCCGACGAGTATCCCAGGTTTCCTGTGTTCCTGATGTCAGCCTATAGAAATGAAGGTTAAGGCTTCGCTTAATGTAGCAATCTATTAATCTTAAGTAACAACTGGTTGCGGGGGGAGTTTTCTCTTTCCCTGATTTCCTGCTTCAGCTTCACCCAGGGGAGATATTGAAGCACAGCACACGGTGGGACACCAGGCCCCCGGTTCTTCTGATAAAGATTTCAGATGTTGTCCACCAAGGAGATCAGAAGGCCTGCCATTAAAGGGGGGCACTTATAATGGAGGAGGTATAAATCAATAGCCACAGGGTTAGAAAAGCATTGCTCTCCAGGTAGAGTAAGAAGATAGAAAAACACATGTGTAAAGAGGGATGCAGTCCACAGATGAGCTGCAGTCAGTGAGCTGAACAAGTCCTGTTTTCCCATTTGTGTGAGTGTGTATGAACGTGTGCATAGCAGAGCCTGATGACAGGGACTGAGTCATTCAGGGCAGAGTATGTGCTTTGTGAGAGCGCCTTTTGTTCCATTCACACATGGATTTAGGGTGCCTGATGAAATCAGCCAGATTACCTGATCTGGAGCCGGGCAGCAGCCACATTAATTCCTCACAACAGCAATGCTCTGGATCACTGCTCACACAAGCCTCTTAATGAGCCGGTTCAGGATAATAAAGACGAGGTCCAGCTCCCATTTTCCATCCCCCGCAAGCAGGTTGGCTGTGCAGACGCATATGTTAGGGGCAAAATATGGTGCTCCAGGGAGAAAACCTTACATGGGTGAAAATGCACAGTCCTAAACTCCTAAACACAGTCCTAAACTCTCAATTGTGAGGGCACAATAATGGCCTTGAGGCTACATGGTGAAAACCAAGCCAGGTGAATAACTAAACTGTTTGTTCCTTCTCTCCAGAGTTAATGCAAAGTCACACTGTGGCGTTTCATAGGAAAACTGTGAAGTCCAAACAGTTACAGCTTCAGCAATGTGTTCATTACAGATACAGTTAGTCATGCATAGGCAGTGGTGGAAGAATTATTTAGATAATTTACTCAAGTAAAAGTATTAATACCACATTATAAGTCAGAGTCCTTATGCGTATTATCAGCAAAATGTACTTCATCACAAGTACATGTCTACAGAAAATGGTTCCTGTCATTGTTTTACCATTTCAAATTCTGTTTTTGGATTAAGACTACTGCTGCATTAATGTCTATGTTACATTTTACTTTTTAAGGGTGAGCTAATTTTAACTACTTCATATAATGTTCAGTGGTTTTAGCTACATCGATGCATCATAATGTAAAAGATCATCATGTGTTTGTACCATCACCGGCTTTTCATGAGGTCAGAAAAACAGCCCTGTTCTCAGCTTTGTGATGATGAATTTTCCAGCTAATCCAAGAGGGCTTTTAAATGATTTATTTAGCTTAAAAGTAGGACAGTTTTCTCAAGCCAGTAAGGAACACTTAATCCTTTAGTTAATTACAAACACTCAAACACTAAATTAAAGTACAAGTGTCTAAGATTTGTACTTAAGTACATCAGTTGATCCAGTGTACTTGGGTACATTCCATTATTGAGCATAGTACACAGAAATGTTCCTTTTTACAACAATATAACATACAAATTAGGGACAAAACTGCATGGCAATATAAGCATGTTTTAACATTCAATGTGTGCACATGGTCGGGTATGTAGGTTGGCTACATATAGTACAGTTACAGTAAAAGTAACTGTTTGATTCCTCCAGCAGAGTTCCACTCACTGGGACGTTATATGCAAACATGCATTGAAGCTGAAACCCTTTCCTAAAGGTCATTCTTATCATTTGCATCTTCATCTTTATTATCTGAACTTGCTCTTAAAACAGTAAAAATGATGGAAAATGGCTTATACTGCTCCATGATAATGAGAAAAGGCAAAGCAGAGGTCAAATTAGAGCCTTCGTCAGAGCCACCTTACTGAGTTGTATATTTAGCTTCGAATGGAAAGAACATTCACAGTCAAGTTTAAATAAGGGCTGTAATTATCCTGGAGCCAGTAGATTATTCTCAGCTCCTCAGAAAAATAATGGGTTATCCCTGCCGTACAATTTATTTATAAATGTAACGAGTAAAGCTGAATGTTTCTGAGGTCTGATGGGTTCAATGGTGTTATAAAAACATCTCAAACATACGTCATGCTTTGGCCATCAGTTTTCCTCTACATATAGCCTATACAGTCAGTAAGACGGACAGCTCCTGTTTGAGGAGGTGAAGACATGTAGGATTAACAGTTGTTGTGTCTTATGAATTAAACAAAAATCTCAGTTTATCCTCGTCTTCTTTCCGCCTTCCGGCAAAACTCCGGAGACGCTGTCCTCCTCGCACCGCTGTGGTCCCTGGCAGGAAGTAAATCAGCCAAGGAGCCGCCCCAGACCAAACACTGCGAGGGCCTCTGGAGCCTGAAGGCGTGTGGGAGGTGTGCACCGAGCTCACGGGGCACAATGTGCTTGTTACTTCCTTGTCAAGTAAAAAAACAGACTTTGCTGTACACACAGATGTGCACAGAAACTCACATTGAGTCGTACAAAAAATTGTGCACACATAGACGCCTGCACATACCTGAGTTTACACTTAGGCCAAAGACAAACAGACATACAGGCAGACAGAGAGACAGTCATGCTTAACTCAAACACTTCATATTTCTGCCTCACTCCAAACTAAATTCTGAGAGCGACAGTCTGTAGTTAACACCCTCTGCCCTCAAATCTTCCTTGAAAACATATATTTATGGGAAAGCTCCTGACATAATTACTCCATCATTTGGAGCCTTCTCTGAATCCTCCTCACTGATAAAAGATATACCCACTACACAGGAAAAGAGCGTCATTTTACACTTCTCTAAGAGATATCACACTCACACACACACTCACATTTGACCTCACGCTGCCTTTGTTGAAGGACTGGCTTTAAATAGGGGCTCATGTCAAAGTGGTTCAGACACGTTGTGACACCCTGCTTGTGTTAAAGAGCCTCGTATGTTATCTGTCATGACCTGAACCAGGCCCCAAATGTGTCTTTTTTTTTCAAAAGAATATCTGCTCTAGTGTCCCGTTGATTTGCACAGGATGTTACATACACTGTGAAAACATCCTCAGCTCACGTAAAATTTCCACTGTGCGTTTCTGGGAGATCAGACCTATTAGAAATCAGACAATGGCCCTCAAGCATGTCTCTCTATGATTAAGTACAGCCTGATAATTAGCTTCCCTAATTAAAATGCTGCCATAGAACCCTGGAATAATACAGAGTACGCTTTAGCACAAAGCTTTAGGTGAAAATGTGGGTAATTTTCCACATACTGATGTGCGTATGCGACTTCGGCAATAGCCAGCCATCTAATTACCACTTGTGTTTCCTTGACTAATATAAGATGTGCTGTCCCGACTACCAATGATCGTCTCCGCTCTTTATTTAGTCGTATCCATTTCGGTAACTGTTATCTGCTGGCAGGAAAGAGAAGCTTAATGTTTACATTGTTCCCACCACAAAACACACACGGTTGCATTTTCCCAAAGACGGAGCCTCTCAGGCCACGGTTGTATCAGCAACAAGCACACAGAGATAGATAGACAGACAGGGAGGCTGCTTGCTTTTCTGTTTACCCAATTTACAATCCAAACTGAAAGCAAGCGTTTTACAATGGGTCGTCTTTCCTAACAAACTGTGTTATACATTAATACAGTTTATGTGAAAAAGCAGAATCCTTAAAGTGGGTATTTGGCAAAGGGAGATTGTGGAAATTTACAGACTCCTGTTGTTTATATAAAACAGCATGCTTCTGTACAGTGAGTGTGCTTTGAGCTTATCCCGTCTGACTGCAGCTTTTTTTTGATGTGAGCTCGCAAAGTGTTCCCACCAGGACCCGCTAATTAAGTTCATGCTCATTAAAGTGCTGAAAGTAGCTCCTTTGAAATACTGTCTGGAATGCTGCAAAGACCAAACAAATCCCCAGTAAATCTTTCAATCCAAGTCTTTTCAGATTCAGAGTCAGACAATCGGCCGTTGGACCAAGTGTCTATACTTGGTGCCGATGGGAAAGCAGGATGGAATTCAGGATGTAAAGGTGTTTTTTTTACATGGAAGTCCGGTGAAGTGCTGCTATCGGAGGCTCTGCAAATTATTTACTATTTGTACTAGAGAGGGGAAGCTCATTCTCCTAGACTCTTCTCAGCACTAACTAGTGGATGCATACCAAACTCAGGCCAGATAAGATTGTGAGTCATTGAAAGGGGTCCAAAACACCCAGCTCTTCCTCCCCGCTTCCAACAGCTCCTTTCAGGGATATCTCTACTCGGCCTTCTATCAGGACAGGAAGCACCCATCTGAGAGAGACAAGAACAGCTCTGCTTCCTCTGGCTTTTCCCTCTCTCTGGGAAACTCAGCTAATAGGAAGTAGATGAAGCATTTTGGAAATTAAAAAAAGGTTGAGTTTGTGTGAATGCACATGCAGGTCTACATGTGAATGCGTCTGTGTGATTTTAGGCGGGATAGTCTGATAAATAATGTCATCACGAGATGAAGAGCAGCCATGAGCAGAGCTCCGAGCACAGCAGCTTCATGGGAGTATGTCAGTTGGCACTCGATGTGAGAAGAAGCAGACATGACTCTAGATGTGTTTTCCTAGTCCCCAGTTGCCTGTTACTGCGATCAACAGCAGGCACACAGAGCAGGAATGGATTTTGTAATGGGAAAGACTTAAAGCCTGATGAATGTGCACCAAGCACCTTACTTGTACAAGAGCAAGAGCACCACTCCTTGCTGTCTGCTGGCCTTTTGTGTTTGCACAGGCACGTGTCCGCCTGACGTAATACAGCTCTCTCATGTGGCATGGCCATGGCTTGGCAAACAGAGCTTGTGTCATGTCTCTCCAAAGCTGATGTAGTATTAGCGATATTTACACCTTGAGTCAAATTATGGTGAGGAAGGGAAAAGGAATTTCTGGGACTAAATATTCATCTTCATCCTAAATTGGTGGGGATGATTCACACGGAAAAGAGGGAGTTCGAGAGGAGGAGTGTGTGAGGGAGTTTGAGAAAGATGGGTCAGGGAGTAGTCACAGAAGAGAAGCCACCCACACTTACCACAAAGACTTGAGTCATGCGGTTTGGTTGGCACACGGCTGTGGGACAGGGACATTACACTGGGTCTCCTCTACAGGATGTGCCGCCTGACCCTGAGCCAGAGCAGCAGAGCTGAGGGAAGCGCCCGAAACAGCTTTTCACGACTGGAGCCACAGTGACTGACTTGGCTGATTAGCAGACGCGCAATTATCACAATCATGACATATGACTCTGCAGAGAGCACAGTGTAAGAGCTTGAAGTCGTGCAGGTTGTCATGAGCGTCGCTCCTTCAGCGGTGTGGGTGTGTGCATGTTTCTCCAGTGAATAAGTGAGCTGCAGTACTTTTTTTTTCTCTTGCTCCGATAATTTAATTTCCCACATTTAAAGAAAAATAAAAAGCATGACTAACTAATAAGTTATTCTGGAGACAAACAACTTTTGGACAGTGGTCACACATATATAAACATATACCCTGTCTGGTACAGTTTGTGCTTGATAATACTTTCCTCATATTCATAACAGGGTCATTCATTTCTGTGTGTGATGGTAAAAACAAGACAGACAGACAAACATTCTCCTAGAGAGGGATATCACATTGTTTCACTTGCCAAAACTAAGACTTCTGAGAGAGGATTAGAGTGAACTGTGGTGCAATCTCCTTTCTAAGAGTATTTATTGTTCTCGTTAGCTATCAACACGAGTGGTTAAGATCATATGGAACACCTGATATTGTGTTTGTTTTTGCACTCGGCCTCTGATTCCTGTTTTCTTCTCACTGTGTCCCTGGTCACTCACTCTGTCTCACTCCAGTTTGTGTTTCCAAGCTGATAAAACCGTCCCTCCTATGGACACTGAGATAAGAGCTGGTGATAATGACAGGTAGAATAGTTAGCGTGCACTCTTAAGGGCCTGGTGTGTTTAATTCATCTGTTCTTACCAGCTCTCCCAGGGCTTAAGGGTGTTTCCTGATCGGATATGCCCAGATGTCCTCTGCTACAGTGACACACAATGTGGAAACTTTCCTGGAGAGCTTGCTTTGTGTGACATGATTACTCAGCAGGCCAGAGGCCAAGCTGTATTTGTGGCCACTACAGCCTATTGAATTAGGAGCAGGTACAAGTGCTAGTATTAGTCAGCTCGGCCATATGCCGGAAACTAACTAACACATGAGCAAGAACTCAACACCTGTGCAGAATTATTGTCTCAAAAATTATTATGCCACGTCATCACTCCATGCCGCATTGTTACAAAAAGCCTGGGAAAAGTTAAACAGTTCAGAGCCAGCTCATCCCAAAGTCCAATCCTCACTGGAAAGACCTCAGTGAGCAATGGATCCAAGCGCGCCGGCTTGTTGGAATAATGTTGTGGCGAACCCATGTGTTTACAGAACTTCCCATTGTGGTAAACATGGATTAAAAAAAGTCTGACAGCTTTTAAACTCCCACCACCCACACTGTCTCATGAAGGCAGGACGTGGTTGAAAATACAGCTTGAACTGGGCGCAGACCGTCTTGTGTTCCCACTAACTCCATTTTGTGTGGCTGACAGATTTGAGTCTAGTGTTTCATACACATACAAAACCCACACATTGTTTGTTTGACTTGTTGCCCTAGCAATAGTGGCATCTCTCAATAGTTGACCTGAATAGATGCCGTGGGGGTAGCGACGGGCACAGCTTAATTTGCTTTGCTTCCACGAAACCTATGAGAATAGAAAATGGATCAGACGTACCATAGAAGTGGAAATCTGTCGTGGCAAATAAATTACGGCGGGTTTGTTTGCTCTTGGTCGCTTTAAGTACACAGTGTTGATTAGATTTACTGTCAGCTGCACACACACACTTATAGTGCTGCTGTGCACAAAGCTTTGCATTAAATAAGATCTTTCCCGTAATTACGGTCAAAATTAGGTCACTGTTAGTGCTGAGTGTTTGATTGGTAACTCTAGCTGGTGTCGTCGAAGGCTCAAGTGTCTTAATGTGCCACTGAGAGTCTGTTTCTGGAGTGACAGTGATGGAGAGGAGACCAAAACAGATTTAGATGAGAAGGGGTGGGGGGCTGAATGCTGTTTGTTTCAGTACCAACAGGCTGTTCAATTCTTACCCTGTTAGCTATTTGATAGGTAGAGGGCTGTATTACTGCCGTCTGATTGTTTTACAACCCGTTGGCACCAGACCGTCTGCCTCAGGTAGGATCTGCACCTGTGTGCTCAACAAAACTGATAGTGCACAAACATACAACTACACACAGGTCTGGAGACAACCTCCTAAGGCCTCAAAGCTGACTGTCTCCTGAGTCAGAGAAGTCAGGTTCTTTATGAGTAAGTATGGGGAGCCGGATGAGACAACACAGTCTCACCTTTGGAACGACAGTAAACTTGCTACTGTTCTGACAAGATGAGCATAGATAATCTTAATGAAGTTAAGTGTGAAATTACAGATGCTCCTATTCATTTCTAAAACTGTGATTGATGGCCTTTGCAAGGAATCGTCTCATTACAAACTAATGCAAGAAATTTAATCAACGTGAATCTTTTTAGACTGTTAAACTGGTAACATTTAGCTGCGTTATCAAGAAATCAAAGGGTTTCAAAGAGCGACTCTTGCAGAGGGCTCAAACATTTGTCAGATAATCGTGGGGCAACACTGAAGGTTTGTCATCTGTGACTGGTTGGACCTGATCTGTCACATGTATCTCTGTCCTCTTGTCGAGCACAGAGGGTGGGGTTTACCCCTGGCCTGTCTGTGCAGAGAGTTAAAAAAAAGAAAAAAGAATTTACACTGAACTGTTCATATAACTAAACATTTTCTCAGTCTTTCTAAAAGTTTGTAGGTTAAATCTGGATCAGATTTAATTAAATGAGTGTGTAATCACTAAAACTATAATGTGGTCTCTTACTTTTTCTGTCAATGGCTCACTGGTAGTGTGATGCACTGACAATACACAGTATGTAGTTTACAAAAAGTGTCACATATATTTCTAGCAGCTGCGGTACACTTTATCTTCACCATCTTTGATGCACGACTTGAATCTCCATTGCATGCACTCACTGAAGGAAGAAAAAAAACAGGTCAGCATATTGTGCAACCATTTGGCACTGAGATTGCTGTGTGTGTCAGGTCATGTTGTGCGCTGCAACATATAAACTGTATTGTGTAATTTGAGCGCGCATGCATGTGCATAACTGCTGTTGTGTCCACCCACGTAGGTAACAATGTTTTACATTTACCTTTACTGTAGATTTTAGTAAGTCAAACTTGGCCTCTCTCTGGATGTTTTTTTTAAACAAAAAAAAACTTGAAATGTCAAACAGGAAAGTCAGGATTTATGAGAGCAGAAAAATGTGTGGCTGCAAGGTTAACCCAGTGTTGTACAGGAGAAAAAAAAACATACTGATCTCAAGCTAAGCACCTCCCTTTCATGTCAGCCATTATCGCCCGCCTCCTAACCTCTGGACAAGAGTACATATGTTTCCATCACCTGTGGGTCTGTGCATATACTGCAAGGCTCTGTGTGTGTGTGTCATATGGCCATGGTTTACAAACACAGTCTGCCTCCCGTTACCGGACACCGGAGCTATTCTGGCCTCCTCTTCCGATGCACACCATCCGAGTGTCCGGTCTCCATGTGGAAGTCTGCAAGCCAAGGTCACCGGGTCACATTCCTCCAGCTCTTTGGCATCCTGCCCCAGGGTTCAAGTAGTGTGGAAGTGTGTGTGTGTGTGTTTGCATGGTGTGTGTGCATGACTTGTTTGTCTTTCATGCCACAAACTGCATTCTGTCAGAGGAGAAGCATTGCCACAGAGTTCTGCTTTGGCGACAGATAGAGGTGCACACACACGCATACAGGGGCTGTATTTGAAATATAGAGCTTTAAAAGGACATGTTATACAGGAGTGTGATTAATGTGACTGTCTCCACACACATACTATCAACAGTCCTGGTTGGCTGGGAGGTGAGTGCTATGAGAAACTGCTGTTTGCTCGGGGGTGGACACTGATCCCGCAGGATCAATTGCAGATAGACATATTTTAAGTCTATCTGGTTGATTTAGCCTCTGTGTACTTGACACTTGAGCGCACCAGCGGAAGTGAAGGCAGTCAGTAAAACACCATAGTGTGAGAAATTCAACACAGTTTGGCAGGTTAAAAATCCTGTTCAAATCCACCAGAGGCAGAGACTACAGAAATAAACACGTTTCTTTACATAGAGTGCAGGGCTAATGTTAGGTTACCTAATTTCATACTCACTGGAGAGGTTTAATAAACTGGTAAGAAATGATTAATCATCCTTATCTTCAGATTATGGGCTGTTATGCAAATAAAAATGACCACATTGCACCATAAAATAGTCGATTCAAGTATAACATTAATATAATATAACA
>OMNN01028810.1:0-15789 GCA_900302755.1 Chromis chromis
GGGCCACTATCCTGCATGTTTTAGATGCTTCCCTCTTCCAACACACCTGATTCAAATGATCAGGATCGTTATCAGGCTTCTGCAGAGTTTGATGATGAGCTGATCATTTGAATCAGGTGTGTTGGAAGAGGGAAACATCTAAAACATGCAGGATAGTGGCCCTCGAGGACCAGGGTTGGGCACCCCTGCACTAGAGCAAGCAGAAAATCCTGCTTCACCAGCATCATAACATTTGCTGATATATAACTACTCTGAAAACCACTGACAGGAAATTTCACTAGGTGGTGCTAAAACTTTACTTAAGACGATAAAGCAACAACATGCACATGGAGCTACTGGATGTTGAGATGACCAGCATGTGTTATTTTCCAAATAGTTTATTTCAGTGTGTGTACTTTGCACACTGAAACTACACAAACATTTAAATCAACTATGTCATATTTTTCTGGTTGATGCATTTTTGTATATTTTACAAAACCAGACATTTTGCATATCATAAAATGCTAATTTTTAGGCTTTTATGTTGTGCAACATGTTCAGCAATAAACTTCTATGTGCATTTGAGTTCACTTGGATTTATTTGTCTGGATTGTTTATTTGTTCCTCTGTTTATTTGAGCTATCAGTTCAGTTAGTTTTCAACTCCATACTCAACAGGCCCAACTGAGGGTGACTATATTAATTAATGAGAAGCTTGTTAGTTAGCTGAACATGTGTTATTTCTCAACAGCTTTCTCAGACTTTAACATCCCTGATGTGTTGGTGACAGTCATGAGGTATTGTTGTGATTCCACCATAACCAAGTAAAGTAGTTTACTATGATTTGACTTGTTTTATTTAAAAATATATATTATTTTATATGGTCTAAATGAGAAGATAAACCTCATGGCTGATCAGAGTTTTCCAAAATAAATGTCTGGCCTCTAATTGGCTACTGTACCGGTCAGTCAAGTAACAGACCCCCGCTTGAGGAGGAGGTGTGTCTGTCAGTTATTAATACGCACCCCTGCTGCTTTCAAGTGCTCCCCGTAAATTTCTTATCTTGCCTTTAAATTACTGGTTTGTTTGTTTTGCTTTTTGTTTGTTTTGTTTTCAGTTTGTGGCACATATGTTTTATAATATATATGGCGAGGGTAAATCTCATATGTGTAATTTATATATTTATAGCTAAAGTTTACAATTTTATGTGAAGAGCACACAGGTGTTAAATATTGGGCAAACCACGTATGTTTTAAACAATAAAAAAAAAGTAGTTTTAAAACGCGCAGTGCCAACATGGTTAAAAGTCCCACATTTTCTACGGCACCTGAAGGCAGCAAAACTTCAGCCTGACTCTTGCAAACTAACTGACCTCTCAGGACCCGCTGGCATTCAGCTCAAAGCCGACCAGCCGCCGTTATCTGCTGTTTTTCTTCTGCCAAATAAACCGCCGGGGCCTGTGTGTCGCAGCCATGCACTGTCTCAGGGCGCTGCGTATGTCCGGCTCCGCTCAAATGATCGTCAAAAACTCAGACGTAGCCAAGAAGGTCTTCATCATCCAGCCGGCATGTTGTCTGAGCACCAAACCAACAACGGCGGCGGATCGTTTGCATCTCAACAAGTAAGTGCCTGTGTGATAAACTGCTGAGTTTCAGCTCCTCCCTGCTGCTGGTGAATCCCTCATACAGTCTACCTCCACACTGGTAAATGTGTTGTCCTGTTTGTTTAGATGCAAAGTAAATATTTGTATACAGGCTGCAGTTATTGTGTATGCCTTTTATGGAAAATATAGAGGGTCACTAAAGTGTCAGTCAGCAGCCTGTGTCAGCTCCAACTGAGCCAATCAGCATTCTGATATGAGTTTTAAAGCAACATGAGGCATTTAAGGCACCTCAAATGTGTCTAGATCACCTGTATTCAAGCTGCTATCAGTGTATTTGCATGAGTAATAAACTTGTTGTTAAAGACGTACCTTGTATTTCACTTTTTTAACATAGATGTTATCTTCTGTAAGGGGATCACACACCAGTATGACTGCTTTCCTCTTTTCAAGAGTTTACCCTTCACTTCACCAGGAACATGCATTCAAAGCCCCCCAGCTCTGGAGTGGAAAACATGCTTTTCTACACCATCACAGAGGGAAAAGAGCAGGTGCCCGTGTCGCACTTTACAGCCGTAAGCATCGATTTTGTGTGTGTGTGTGACTCTATCTATAAATACACCTCCATATGCACTATTGCTGCTGTTTACATTACCTGTAGTGTATTTCATTGTGTTTGCTGAGTGCACTGACAGTCAGGTTGACCCTTCTTGTTTGCAGGCCCTGAAAAAAACCGGCCTGCACCCGTCAGACCCTCGGCTGAGAGACTGCATGGAGAAACTCCGACAGGCCATGAAGGAATCTGTTGGTGAGGTGATGATGGACAGGGACCTCTTCCACAGGTGAGACAGCTGCAGCTCTAGAGCGATGGTTAAGTGATTACTTAAGGCAAAGCGACTCTATTTGTACAATATCTGTCAAAAACACAGAGTGCTTAGAATGTGAATCACAGCAGAATGCCTTCATCAGTCTACCTGGACTTCATCATGACCAAAACATACATAAACACAAAAACACAACACAACTGAGACGATGAGCTTTCTTTCTTGAAGTTCATTTTAACAGCAGGAACAGCGCATGTGTAAATAATGAAATGAATAATGGCTACATTCCACTTTCCACTGTCACATTGTTCTTGCTTACTGGAACACTGAGAGCCTTTATCAATGTTATTGTTGACAACTTCAATCTGCGACTGAATTACACCCACGAGGCAAAAAAAGGAAGAACAAGCTCCTGTATGATCTGTAATTATGTTGAGTAAATGGACTGCCCTTATAAAGTGCTTTTCTGCCTTAATGGACAAAGCACTTCACCATCAGGAGGAGCCAGGACCAGACCGGTAGCCTTGCAGCTAGTGGGCAATCAGCTCTACCAGCTGAGCCCCAGCTGCCTTCATCTATGTGATTACATTTGGAAAGATGCTTTACATTGCTGTTCAATTCTTTCTGTTCTGATCAGCACAAATCAAATGCTGCTGACTTTCAGGGTGATTTGCAGTTACAGTCTGCCGCTTATTAACTCTCAGTCCAGCAGCTGCTGCTTCGGCGCTGGAGAGATAATACAGTTCCCCTTGTTCTTTATTCTGGGTATGTTATCTTGTTTTCTGAAGGCCGGTGCTGTCTGACAGGTGAGATAATTTAAAGTTAACTCATCTCATAAATACTAACGCTGAGCCCCAGGTGTTGATGTGTTGCCGTTTATATCTTGCAGTCCTTTGACCAACCAACTGAATATGAACATCATTTTGCAAAAGCTGTATTCCAATGCAGCAGATCAGGAAATCTAATGCAAGATGTAGCACGGCTGTTATGTCTTTCTAGCAGTTATTGTTTCCTGTTTCTGGGAGTTCTGCTCCTCTCCACTGCCCCTCAGATTGGACTCAACCCAAACAGTCTTGTGGTGTTTTGTTTTCCATTCAGCATGAGGCAGGTGCAGGCATGAGAGCGAACTATTTTTAGTCTGACCTTCCAACAACAATCCATTTTAATACTGGATTTGCTGTAGGTGACTTGCGACATAATTGTCTGTGTATGTGTGTGTCTGCCTTCGTCATTTGTCACGGAGGAAGTACAGGAAAAATGGCACAGTACCATAAACATATTCATGTAAAGCAGTCTAATAGAACACATCAATAAATATTTGCTGAGACTCTGAAATATGTTGATTGAACTCTGTGGGAATTTCTGAGGCTGTGGTTTGTATTAATTAGGTAATCAGTGAAATTGTATTGATTTAGCAAATGTCAAACGAATTAGATGCAGTCTAAAGTGCTTTACAAGGAGAAAACAAAACATAAGATGGTACAAAAAGATTTAGAAATGAATTCATACCAAAACAATAGAATAAAACAAGATATTTGATGGGTAGTGGAGCTGATAAATGATAAAAATCCAAAAGTAAAAGGAATTGATTATATTAAAACCATAAAATGTCAACAAAATAAATAGAATGGAAGGAATGATAATGCTGATTAAGTTTAGTATTAAGTGTAAATACAGAAACCATAAAATTACACTACATACATGCCACGCTAAATAGATGGGTTTTAGTTTAATAATATCAATATTTCACATCCAGTGGCTCATAATGGCAGAAAGCAGCGTCACCAAATGTTTTTGTTCTGCTTTGTGGAACAGCTCAAAGAGGAAAGCCCAAGGATCGAAAGGGCTTTTCCTGGTTTAAAGACCAATAACGTTTCAGACAGATAGTCTGGTACAAGGCCATGTACTCCCATATAAAGGAATTTCAAAATTGGTACCAAAACAAAGGGGAACCAGTGTAAAACCTTTAAATTAGGCACATGGTATGCTCTTCCTTTGGTATAAGCGAGCACTCGTGCAGCAGGATTTTGAATTAACTCCAGCTGATTTTCTGTAGATCAGAGAGCACAGTGTTACAGCGGTCCAGCCTGCTGGTTATTAAACTCTCCATGTTGCTCAGAGGGAGAAATGACCTCACTTTGGAGATGCTCTTCACATGATAAAATGCTCTTTTTTTTATGACACCCTGAACACAAGGCTTAAAATTAAAATCAGGGTCAAAAGTCACTCTTAGATTTCTGGCTTCTTTGCTTGGGTTGAATCCAAATGTATTTAGTTTGCGGCTCAGTTTGTTATTCTGAACTTTTGACCCATGAAACTGTACTTGTGTTTTATTCTGGTTGAGCTGTAAAAAGTCTATTGGCCCAGTCTCATTGTTATATCTCTGAAAAGAGATGCCGTGACTCCTGTATCAAATGGAAGTATGTACAAATTAAAAAGTAAGAGTCCTAAAATTGATCCTTTTGGCACTCCACTGGTGGTCACGTGTACAAAAAAATATTCTGTAAAGATATGAGGTGAACTAATTTAAAACAACTTCAGATAAACCAAAAAGTTCATGTAATCTATCTGAATGATGGTTCCTAGTATCAAAGACAGCACTCAGGTCCAGTAGCACCAGAACTGAGGGTTTGTGTCTGATATTGTTTTCTGCTTTTAGCAGGACTGTCTCTGCACTGTGATGTGTCCTAAAACCTGACTGAAACATTTCTAATTTAGTGTTTTAGTTTAAAAAATGTGCTTAGCTGATTAAAAAAACAGGAGATTTGAAATAGGTCTAAAATCACTGGGTGTTAAAGGTTAGGTTAAAAGTTCCCTTTCTTTATAAAAGGTTTCACTAAAGCAGTTTAAAAACCAGTGTGGATGGCACCAAGCTGTAGGGAGCCATTTGCTTTGGCAAGGATGTCCTCAGAGACAGATTTTAAAGCTGTTTTAAAAAGGGATGTCGTAACTTGGTCAAAGGGAACACGTGGAAGGCTTCACTCTGTTCTGTTTCTATTTTCCTGAGAGTTTCAGCATCAGCCAGGTCAAAAGATTCCAACTTGACATCACTATGTGCACAGGATATAGGTAAAAGTACAGTTTGCTTGCTCTGCTGGCAGATCGGTTTGTGGCCGTTTATTAAGTTTCACAAAACTGCAAGGTGGTCGTGTCATTTTAACCCCCAACCCTGTCCTCAATGAGTACTAGCAGCAGAGAAACAAGAATGAATTGGATAATACTGTGCAACAAGTACAGAAATTGCAGTATTAAGTGAATTTATCTGGGTAATGTCATTTCTTTGGCCTGTAGTCAAACTAGCATTGAACCTTAAATAAGTAATACCAGAAAGAATAACAGATGTAAGATATATACCACAGTATTCTCAGTTGATTAATATATTGCCTGCTGAAACAAGTCATTAAACATTTATGTCAGGACTTCAGGAAAAGCTAATATATGCACAGACAGTTCTAATTTGTTCTGCATATAATGAAATCTGCCTTTAACAGAAGCCAGTGTTGGATAGTGTGTGTCAGCTTTATTTGCTGTAATGTTGATCAAAGAAAAGGTCTGTCGCTCAGACTGATAGCTGGCAGCTGCTTCTGACTGCTAACACTGGGGACGTCATGCAAACACACACACACACACACACACACACACACAATGAAAGCATTTCATTCTCAGGAAGCATGAGTAACTCTGCATTATGTCGTTCTCTTCTCCTCTTTTAGATGTGTTGGTGGGAACATTGTCCTGCTGATCCAGGCCTTCAGAAAGAAATTTATCATCCCTGAGTTTGACGTGTTTGCACAAAAAATAAATGAAATCTACAAAACGGTGCAAAACCAAAGAGATGGGAAGGTAATTTCTTGTTGTTTGTTTATTCTTTATTATATTTACAATTACAATTTACAATTTCATTTAGCAGATGCTTTTATCCAAAGCGACATACATCTGAGGCAATTTGGGGTTCAGTGTCTTGCCCAAGGTCACTTTAGCATGTGGAGGGGCCGGGGATCAAACCGCCAACCTTACAATCAGTGGACAACCCGCTCTACCACCTGAGCCACAGCCGCCCCCATATCATAGTGTAACATTGTTTTGATTTTAATTCCTATTTCACATATCTTGATATGTTCTGTATATGGAGTAGATTGATATGTCTTTCTCTAAATGATGCTGCTTCCCCGATATTTAACACCATACAAGAATTTAGTTCTGAATTGTGAAATACTAACCATATTCCATTTCACTGACTCTGCCTTACTTCATTTTCCTGTTCATGAAAGAATAATTGTCTACTAGAATCTCCTCTGACTGTGTTTCTCCTGTGTATTGTGGCTGCAGGTTGCAGACTACATCCCCCAGCTGGCCAAGTTTAGCCCGGAGCTGTGGGGTGTGGCTTTGTGTACAGTTGATGGACAGAGGTAAGAAATCCGGATATGTACTCGGCAAAACAATCTCACCACAAATATCCGTTCGGTAGCTGGTTTGAAGCTTTCAGGCAGATGGAGGTTTCCCAGCAGTCATTGAATTATAAATGTTACTTTTTCTGAAAACTTCATGGATCCTTTATCCATGTTGTCGTAAAAGATGAGACTTGTTTGATTTCAGTGAATCTTAAGACGACCATATGCATTTGCTGATGACACCTGAATCTATTCTGGTGTGACTGATGTTTTTTATACATGTTTTTTTTAGTCCAAATGCTGTTTCCGGCTATTATTCTGTCAGGCTCACATTTACAACAGAGCTAGGATGGCTGAGTGCAGATATGCTTCCAGGTGTGGATATCAAAAGGAATCTGCTGCATGTTCAGTCACACTGAGAGAGATTATTTTGTAGATTCATCAGGCTTTAGTCCTTTCTGTCTTCTCTCTCCAGGCACTCAGTAGGTGACACCAAGCAGCCGTTCTGCCTGCAGTCATGTGTGAAGCCCCTGCAGTACGCCATTGCTGTCCATGAGGCAGGAACAGAGAAGGTTCACCGTTACGTTGGCATGGAGCCCAGCGGTCTCAAGTTCAACGTGCTCTCACTTGATGATGAAGGTATGTGGGCCTCATCACCTGCCTGTCAGATTGTAAAAACCATCTCCCTATGATCAGTGTGTGAAAATGGCATTAATATTTCGAACTGGCAGGAGAAGAAATCTATACGAGCATATGCATGTGGTGCAGTAGATTAGGTGCCTCCTCTTGGTTTCCCTCCCTCTTGTATCAGTGCTAATGCTCACTGGCTGGATTATGTCGTCCTCCAGCTGAATCCATGATATTTTCATCACATCATATCTTTTTAAAACATATTTTGCTGCCCAACAAGCAAGAAATATAGGTTCAATTTCCTCAGTCTTTCTCTACTGTGACGTTCAGGCCATTTCTCTCCTCAGAGGATGATTAAATATTGATGCAAGAACTAGTGCAGAAATAATTACTCAATCAAAAGATTGATTTTGATCTGTAGGTAATCATTTGAGTAATTTTCCAAGAAAGAAACAACAAAATTTCCAGTTTCATATTTTAAGTTTTTGTTGGATTTAATAGATTTAAAATGGAGCTGCGGTAATTCTTTATTTTTCAGTAAATATCTGACATTAGATTATGATGTCTTCTTTTTTTTTTAATATGTAATGATTAATATCTTGAATATAGATGTATACTGCAATATGTTCAAATGCTGTTTGTTATGCATTCCAGATGGATATCTTTGCCCCCTCTCTTGACTTTACATATATTTGGTCTAATGTTGTCTGATATGATAAAGATGTTGATCTAAATCAATTATCTGATTAATTGAATCGACTGAAGACCCTGATACAAAGGCATCATTTGGTCCTCATCAACTTTGTGCCTTATCTCGTTGTCCTTTCTGCTAGATAAGCCTCACAATCCCATGGTGAACGCTGGAGCCATAGTGATCAGCTCCCTTATCAAGGTAAACAGATGGACACGACGTGTGATACTTGATTCAGCACGTCTAGTAATTCACTCTCACAGTCTCTTTAGTGAAAGTCAATGACAGAAGAATGTTTACAAACTCTAAACATTGTACTTTGGAGTCATGCAGGGGTGGACTATATTTTTCACAATGTTAATGTATTATATTTTTTAGAAATGACTAAGATCAACACTGGTCTTGGAATTTATTTTGCTGTACTTTACACATGAAAAGCCTGGAAAACGTATTGACTATGATAGAAAGTGTCCAAGTTTGTAGACTGTTAGATACACATCTATTGTAAATGTTTTTGTCACTACTTTTTCTAAAGTTTTATAGACATTTCTCTATTTGCATCTGACAAATGGTGATTTGTTTTGAATAATGAACCACATTTGGACCCATGATGTACAATATGTCATCTCATTTAGTTGATTGATTCTGTTGCTGTGATGATGATGATCTTGATGACACAGCCTTTTTTATTGACTGAATAATGACTGTGTTTCTGTAGAATATCCAGGGTTGGTCTTACAGATCAGTAGCAAAACTATTCACAGTTATCTGCAGTTCTGTTGTATGAAATATTCCCTGAACTCTCCCGGAGCTCTGTAGTTTATGATCACTGCCTTTCTCTCCTCCTGCTGGAGCTGCTGATAATAGGATAGTAAATTATGCAATCAGCGGTGCATTCAATGGTTTTTCACACTGTGAAATTAGGAGTAGATCATGAATGTGGCAATGGAATGAATGTGGCAATTACAATCACTATGTTTTTATACAAGCAAATGACTCTGGCTTTGTTTTCAGCCTCGCTCAAATAAGGCAGAGAAGTTTGACTATGTAAGTAATGTGCTTCAGATTTAGCTCTCTCTTAACATATATTGGTATTAAAATGTGGCACAGGGTTCTCAGTGATATGCTGCATACTTAAAATGTTGTCTTTTGATTCTCTAGGTTATGGAGTTTGTTAAAAAGATGGCAGGCCAAGAATATGTGGGATTCAGCAATGCTATGTGAGTGTGCTATAAAATACATTTGGATTGTTTTATCTTCACATATCTCTGTTTAGCACAGCTAAGTTTAAAGAGGTACTGTGATAGGCAAATTGCACGTCCACTGCCCTGCTGCATTATTGATGTTTCAGTATTGACCTCCTCTGTGTCGCTGTCTCAGGTTCCAGTCAGAAAAAGAAACGGGCGACAGAAATTTTGCAATTGGATACTACATGAAAGAGAAGAAGGTCAGTTACTGAACATTTTGCAGAGTTAAAATGTGTACGATTATAAATTCCTCCTTTACTGTTGCAGCAGTTTGTGGTAAAGTGCAATGCTCTCTTGAGTTGTTGCAATCACATTTATGTTTGCATGACATGTTTCTTTAAATAGCTGCCACATATAGATAGGGCAGCAACGAACAGAGGTTTTTTTTACATCACTGATAAGTGTGTAAATCGATACTGCCGAGCTGCCACTGATGGGCCCTTGAGCAAGGCTCTTGCCCCTATCTGCCCCTGGGGTGTTGTGCCTGACCCTGCAGTCTGACCCCAGATTCCTAACAAGGCGTGATATGCAGAAGAAGAATTTCACTGTGCCGTAATGTATATGTGTGAATAAAAGCTTCCCCCACCAAAAATGACATTTCCTAAAACCTAAGGTGTCACCTTCCAGTGTTTTGTTTTGTCCAACTAACAGTGCAAAACCCAAACATAGTTGGCATTTCGTAATAATATAAGAAAAGGGAAAACTAGAAGTATGTTCAGAGAGTGCATCATATACCAGGCCTAGTGACCAATCACACAGTTTTTATGGAAGTGGTCCAGATCCACGCCAGGTTGAACTGGGTCTTTCTTTGCCCCTGCTGCACTGCTCTACCAAGTTTCATGAAAATCAGCAAACATAGTTTTTGCATAATCTTGTTGACAAGCAGACAGATAGACAAACAAAAGGCATTGATCACAAACCTCCTCCTCTGCTCTCGGCTTGGCACAGCAACCAGCAAATCCTTACATGATAGACTCTGAATCCGGAGGTTGATTTCCTATTTGAAGTTAGTTCAAATTGAAATTAGTTGGTTTATTGTTTCAGCTGCAAACAATATATTCGATGGAAACAATAAGCTGATATTTAAAAAAGCCATGCTGTACTGCTATATTCACAATGTTCCTGTGCATTTTAAAGGCTCTCGTAAGCTCAACACTCCTAAAGTCTGTCTAACCACAAAATATAACTTCATCTTTTTTATATTTTTGAAATTATGAAAAATCCTTTTGTCTATTTTTTCACCATTGTCAAACAGCTAGACTGTGTTTAAATCTATCTCCAGCATACTTCAGAAAGTCATGATGATCATATACTACTCTGTATAGAAGTACAATTTTACACCGTGTGTGTCCTTAAGTGGGTACATTATCCATCATGCCTGTACATGTCCATGTGCATAATCATCATGCCTCATCTGTACATGTGAAATAGCCTTTATTGTATCTTTTTTTCTTAACCCTATTGTACTTTTGTACTTCTTCTCCTGCTCCTTCCAGGCCTCATCTGTATCTGGCTGCTGTAACATGTACATGTCCCCAGTGAGGGATCAATAAAGTTAATCTAATCTTATATTTAATTCACCAGTGTTTTCCTCCGGGAGCAGATATGATCGATGCCCTCGACTTCTACTTCCAGGTGAGCTGCTTTGCCATCATTAAACATCAATCAACAGCATTTCGTTGTTCTTGTGTGGCCTGATTTTGACCTAACTACAGTAAAAACACGTTCAATCGCTTCAGTAATAAACTGAACCTCTTTTGTTCCTCAGCTTTGCTCCACCGAGGTGACCTGTGAGTCAGGGAGCATCATGGCTGCCACTCTTGCCAATGGAGGGATCTGCCCAATCACAGGCGAGCGTGTGCTGAGCGCCGAGGCGGTGCGAGACACCCTGAGCCTCATGCACTCGTGTGGCATGTATGACTTCTCCGGCCAGATGGCTTTTCATGTGAGTAACATTAGGACGCGGCGAGACCATCACATCATCACCCCTCTGACAGAAATAACGCTCATCTGTTCGCCTGAGAAAGAACACACATTTAACTAGCCTCTCGCTCTCATCTTACAGGTGGGCTTGCCTGCAAAGTCTGGGGTGTCAGGTGCCATCTTGCTGGTGATCCCCAATGTCATGGGAGTGATGTGCTGGTCTCCTCCCCTGGACAGAGTTGGAAACAGCGTCCGGGGAATACACTTCTGTCAGGCAAGAGCAACACTTCTGCGTTTGCATATTTGTTTCTGGTATTGAAAAAAAATAAAGTCAATGCTTTGTGATTTTTTTTATGTGGTCATAAAATCAAATGATGGCTTATGGTGTTGTTCTCTGCAACATTGTGTCTTTTTTTGATATTCCCAACATTTGGCTCCAAAGTCTGAAATATTCAAATCTTATAGTTGTGACTTTAATTACTGTGGAAAGATTATGGTGATTACAACGATGGCCTACTTAGTTAGACAAATCAATTAGAGCTGGTGAACTATGAATGTTAATATCCTTAAGATGTACAGAACAACTTGTGGTGACGGTAAATACTAGAGTAGAGTTATTCTGTGGCTCCTGTATGATGATGTAAAATCAGTCTAAAGTCTCCCACAGCTTCAGATTTTGCAGCTCACTGACTTCAACGTCTTCTTTTGAATCATCGATTGTGTTGCTCTGATAAAGATTAAAGTTGGTCCTGCGTTACAAACACAGAATTAGCTTTGACACTCTGCTATATCTCACCCTCAGGAGCTTGTGTCGCTGTTCAATTTCCACAATTACGACAACCTGAGGCATTTTGTGAAGAAGCAGGACCCTCGCAGACAGGATGGAGAGGATAGGGTGAGTGTTGTGTATTCTGTTTGATGTGTCAAATGGGGTTTTTTTCCGAGCCTTTGTATTCACTCAGATTTAATGGACTTGCAGAACAAGTCTGTTTTCAACTTGATGTTTGCCGCCTACAGTGGAGACGTGTCGGCCCTGAGAAGGTAATTACCAGAAGCCCTGATTATTGTCCCATATAAAAGATATCCTTCAGAATGTTTACACCAGGCCTGAGTAATAAATAAAGCCCAAAGACAGGTTAAAAATGCAATTAAGAATGAACATTTGTATGGTGCAGTAAACAGCTTCAGTGCTTTCACTGCTTGGCACAGATTTTCCAAGTAGCTGGAAGGTTGTGATTCACACCTTTTTGACTCTAATGAAACCATGAAATGACCTTTCATGCCCGGTACAGAAGCAGCTGCATTAGTTCTGGTTCTTCTTTTAAATGCATCACATTTCTGTAGTTGGACTACTATAATTACTATGAAAATAAATTGGCATGTCAATGTACTGCACATAGATGACTGTAAAATATATTGTAAGGCATGTTAGCTTTCATTTGATGACTGATAGTGTAACATGGGAAGAGAAAGGGCATATGGTATCTAAAATGTTTGTTGTGTTGTGAGCTGCTTTTCTTTTCATGCTGCAGATTTGCACTTTCATCCATGGACATGGATCTGAAAGACTATGATTCTCGCACAGCACTACATATCGCTGCAGCAGAGGGTGAGCACCAGGCTGTTTGTGTTCCTGTGTTTCTTTTAACGCTCAAATACACACCCTCAGGCTTCAGTGACCCGGGACTACACAACACCCTGTGTAGTACATTCATTTTTTTTCAATTAATTACTCAGCTCCCTGGTAACTGTTTGTCTTTAAATGGTGTCAAAATGCCAAAAGCAGTGAAACAACACTCAAAATACATCCAATTAGTAGTTCCAAGAGGAGTTAGGACTGATGAGGGGAGCTCAGACCTCAGCTGCATCAGTGCTGCTCCTATAAACACACAAACATACCCACAGAAAGCAGCTGTGCTGTAGGTAATGCAGCCCCTTAACCCCACCATTCACAAAGACTACAAAAATACTCCAAAAAATGAAAAACTTACATTGGTTTATACCATGTACATTAATTTTAGGCATCCAAAATGATGAAATATGCCACATACATCATATGATAAGGTTATAGTTGATATGACCTTACTGAAGTAATGCCTCCACCCAACAGCAGTGAGGGGTTAAGTGGTTAATTTAGAATTTTATTAACCCATTTTGACTGATTGAAGTCCACCAGCGCCAAACAAAACTGTACCAGAGTTCTAAATCTGATGTCTATGACAACATTCTGATGACAGCGCACCAGTCAGTAGCAATGTGTCTTATATCAACCAGCAATGATTGGTTTGCTATAACTGAAGATGGGAGCGACTGTGGGCAACATCAACTGAAAGTACAGCAAAGCCTATGGCAAGAAGAGTAAGAAAAGTTTTTGATGTTCCTGATAAAAAAATAAAAAAAAAGAAACTCAGCATTCAGAGGAAGGATTAGATTCTGAAATAGAAAGCGATCGAGGACAGACGTGATAAGCGTGCATCGACAGCATCTGTGAAATTGTGAAGTGCAGCGAAGTTCATGAGCTCAGCATCCCGAACAAGTTTGTCGTCACATGCTCTGCTGTACTCACTGTGGTTCTGAGATAACGAGATGCAATAATAGAAGTTACAGATTCCAGCTCCACTTTTAATGAGGACTGGCTGACGTGGCAATCCAAGACCGCTTTGATCACACACCAACGGATTTCTATCAAATTTAGCTGAAAGAGTAATTATATCTTATTTGCATTGTGTGCTGACAGTTACAGATGTTGTTTCATGCCCACCTCGTTGATCATTTAGTCACTCCGTCATTCTGTTAAGAAAAACACATTGCTTTTCTGCTCTGAACTTTATTTTATCCCAGTGTACCATCTGGAGAAAAGATTTTCAATTTATCTGTGACTGACAGAAAGTACTTAAACTTGTTGGATTGTTTGTGTTGATGCTCACAGCTGTAATTAGCACCAAGTTAGCTTTTATTTATTTTCCTGAGTAACTGTGGAGGTTTAGTACCTCTGGCTCACATTATACAAACCGCTAATGAATCAGCTCATAAACCCTCACAGAGTACCATATGGTGGATTATTTGTCTTCCGTTATGATCTAAGTGTATTCACAGCACAGGTTTAATGGTCCACTGCTGTGTCTTTAACAGTAACATAATAATAATCATACATCTGTTTTTATGTTTTGTTTTTTTTTCTCATATAGTTTGTATTTTTAGCATCTTTTTCCCCTCTGCCCACAGTTTGCCACTGTAAATCACGTACGCCTTCCTAGTTTGTGCTGGTATGAATTCCAGGGGTTTATGCTGTCGGATTGCTTTTTGACACCAAGGTGAAAGCAGTGTTTTCTGAGTCGGCATAAAAATGCCGTTTCCATTTGACTATCTATCTGTTGTTTTGTCTTTTTTATCTCTCAGGTCACATAGACGTAGTGAAGTTCCTCACTGAAACCTGCAAAGTTGATCCATTTGTAGAAGACAGGTGAGATAGCCATCTGTAACTTCTTTGTATTCTTTAGTTTTGTATTTCTTAACTGCGCTTTATCCTTATGCATTTGCTGATGAGCAGATATTTAACTTCTGCTTCTGTCTCTAGTCAATGCAATTCTTTTTAACTATCATTTCATGTATGATCATTTTGCTTACAATAAACCATATTTAGATGCATACTCTTGACTATCTCTTGAAAATGATTTCTAATCGCCGTGGGACTACCTTATTTTGAAAAGATTTTCAACAGGTACATTGAGTTGTCGCTTGTGCACTGCTGAATGGTCTCCGTCATCTTGTGCAGGTGGGGGAACCTGCCAGTCGATGATGCCATGCAGTTTGGACATGACGAGGTGGTGAAGGTGCTCAAAGATTACCAGCAGGTCTGCAAACAGCAGGAAAAGCAGCACAGTGACGCTGAGCATCCCCAGAAGCTGGACACTATTGAGGGCATGGTGTGATGTCTTTAAATAGAGTCCTCAGACTGTAACATGTCAGGGCATTTGTGCAATCTGTCAAGTTTAGAAATGTTTGTAGCAGAGGGGATGAATGCCAAGCGAAGAAAGGATTATGACTATATAAATATGAATTGACTCTGCAGCAAACTGCAACACAATAAAGGATCAGTGAAAAGATAAGTGCTATGAATAGCAAACAGAATGCATAAGGCAGACAGGAAGCAAAAACAATAAAACGACAATCAAATCTACTGAAAAGCATCATCAACTTGGTCACAGTGTTCACGATCTGTACGGTTATATGGAACCAAGAGTGTCATTATTGTTTTGATGAAATCAGAAGATGTTTTCTATGCATAAAGGGCTTGTCATGAGTTAGAACAGTACATTTAACTGTCACCTATTTCTTATCCTACTGTGCCTTGATGAGTTTAAATCTTTAAATAGTTGAAACTATGTACTATGTTTGGAAGCAAAAAAAAATTGGTTCATTGTAAAAGGGATACAAGGACACTAGATGATCCCAGTATACTCATGTGGCATTATTGTGTGTATATATATATATATATAGATATA
>OMNN01028812.1:0-11268 GCA_900302755.1 Chromis chromis
TACTCACCACTTAATTGCAAATACTCCATTTTCAGTTAGATTACTACAAACATGACAATTTATAGCAATTATTTAACATTATCAAAGAATTAACATGCACAGAACCACCACCATTTAACCATTAGATGATTATTTGCCATTTACTAACACTGTTTTGCTAAAAATGCTGCCCAACTTAAATATTTCACTCTTTCGATGTGTCACTAAAATATATATCATGTGTTGTACAGACTAATGGAGTCACTTTGATTATTGTGTGTACATTGACTGGAATGGTCATTTTCGTTGGTTGGACAACAATGTTTCAGTATTAAGTATCTAAACGCGAAACAAAAAATCGAGTTAAGTATTTCAGTATTGTTTCCACAATATTATACAATTACCAAGGAATGCTAATTGGTGCACTGCAATTACAGAGGCGGCACTACAGGGAATCATACATACTGAGTAGCAATCAAATAGCTAATTACTGGACCACCTACTGTGTACAGGAGGTGAGAGAAAAAGAGTCGAAGATAGCTCCCACTCGGCTTGCACGTTCCACTCCGCTATGCAGGTTTTCACTTAAAACAAGACACCATAAGAATTCATAAGCCCCCTTTTTCTTTCATAGGTATAAAAACCTCAGCCAAGTAATCCTCCAACACTCTGCTTCAGTCCAATACAGTAAAAATAAATGCTCCGTTCTTGAAAAACCGGCAGTATTGAGCTGCAGTGAGAACATGCAGATATGTTAACACTGGCCTTTACAGTATCTGTCATAACTGTCTTCATGTTCTCGGTGAATACAACTACACAACAAATACCTAGACTCTCACACGCACACACTCGTACACACATACACAGCATCTAAAACATGTCAAAGCAAAAAATATCAACTAGATTAAATACGCTTTGTCATGAAGTAACAGTGAAACTCAATACTTTGGCCAAAACGAATGATTTCTTATCTCTACACAACATCAAATACAATTTAAGGCAAAAAATCAACCAGTCAACAAGTCAAATAACAAATGTTCCAAAACATACATTGAAAATATTCCTATTTACAATATTTGTTCTTAGAAAAATATGCTCAACTTGCACAGATTTTTAAACATGACCACAGTAAGACTCAATTCAACCTCAAGTGCACAAGACGGCATCAGATTTCATCACGAATCTATTGGTTTCCAGTGCAGCTGTAATAAATGGATGCAAGGGGCATCCTGCAGTTTGAACTGTCTATTGCACAATATCCTGCAAGCTACTGCAACTACCAAGCAACTAAACTAATGTTGTCTAAAATGCTAATAACACTGTCATTATGTGGGGGAAACGAGTTCTGATCACTTTCTACAATGTCGTATTGATCTGTAAACATTTTTGGTCAATAAACACTTTTCTATGAACTAATCGAATCCTTCAGCAGTTACAGTAACCAGCAAGCAGCAGCGACAGTGCACAATGGGCGAGGAGAAACAAAAACTACAAATACAAATTGTTTCTAGAGCTGAATCCGCTGCAGTGTAGTGCAAATGCGACCTCATGGGGCAGAGCCGTGCACGCCGCAACACTTCAACGGCTGCAGAGCGGGTCTGAGGCGGATGTCGCAACGCATGTTCTGCCTGACTGGTTGAAGGGGAAAGGGATGTGTGTAGTAAGCCAACCAGGAAAAATCCAACAGTGGGAGGGGTGTATAGGCAGAGGCAGGCGTTTGGCAAAGGTTTAGCTGTCTGGGGGCTCCAGACTCCAACCTAAATGTCACAGTGCTTCTGTGTCCAGAGGCCCACACAGGCGTGAGGTGTGGTGAATATTTACATCGGTTGGAGAGTCAGTGCAGGAGTCCTTCAACATGACCACCTGTCAGCGCAGCAGTCGGAGCGGCACCTAAGTGCGGCGCAGCATCTGGTAAACTGCTGCTTTAGGCTGGGGAAGGTCTCAGAAGCTCTAATGTAGCCATCATCATCACATTTTTCATGTGTGCGTGCATAAATATGTGTGTATGTTTCCCCATCTTAAAGTACATTCTTCTGGTTTTACAATTAGACTTATTTGACATTCGCCATCCTCGACAAAATTTCCGAAGACTGAGTGACATTGTCCACTGAGCGGGTTCAGGGAAAAGAACCGAACAGGTATTAAAGTGTAGAGGGCCAAGCAGGAGGTAAAGCTGAGCTGTGAGGGACACCAGCAGAGGATCCAATGTACATGTACAGTAGGCAGAAGTGACACTGTCGAATGAGAAGAAAATTAGTCAAGACTGTCACGTTCGAGGCAAAGTTAGCACACAGATTGGTGTTTGTGTGTGCTGCATCAGCATATTTGTTTCTGCAGGCTCTCAGAATGACTCAGCTGCAATCTTCATAATTGCACTGACAATATTTCCAAATCTACAAATGAGTGGATTACAAGCTTTGGAGGACATTGCAGATGCGCCTGCATGATCATTATCATGGGGAACATTTGCATTCAGTCCTGCTAGGGAACTGCTGCTAATAATAGCATCTCTTACTCAGGTTGCCACATGAATATTTAGTCTCAGGAAAAAGCCCAAGTTGCTCTTTACTTCCCCTCGTTGCTTCTGTCATTATTTCTTTTAAGCTCTTAGAATTATTTATTTATAAAAATAGCAATGCATCTCTGACTGAAAATGTAAACACTGTAATACATCAAATGCACAACGGGACATAATTTAATGAAGGTGGACGTTTATTGACTTTGCTGGAGCTCGACAGTAGTGAGCAAAATCAATCCGTGTTTGCGTCAGGGCTTGGCAGAGCCTCGAGCTTTTAAAGGCTTAACAGACAATGCAGTGAAGTAAAAGGTGAAAAGGCTACATTATTCAGTGAGGATTTATTAATGTTATATTAATGTTTACTGTCTTTAATGCGACAACATGACTTCCCAGGTGCAGCAGCAATATGATGATTATGGATAAAGGTTGGCTAAAAAATAAGACACAAGTTGGAATCATCCTTTAAATCTCCCGTATTCAAACAATCACCTTGGCCCTGGACACTAAGACCCATTTGTTCTCCGCCTCTTCTGTCCTCCTGCAATCCTTCCGTCTCTTTTTTGGTGTCAGGGAGTGGTGTCTCCACGATGCATGGAGGCCCGTCCCCATGCACCTTGTCCACCTCCGCCTCCTCCCCCACCACCGTGGTCCTTATCCGACTCTGGCTGGCTCTGGGCTCGCTCAGGTTTGGGGTTGGGTGTGCACGGCGGGTCAGGCTGCTGGACCGACATGGTCCTGCGCAGGTGGGTACGCTTACAGAGGAAGTCGGGCTTCGCCGAGAGACCGAATGATCCTTTCCTTAAGACCATGCGAACCGAGGGGGATTTCTTCGGTCTGGCTCTGTGCCCAAATTGAAGCGTGGAGAGGTGCGCTGCATAACCCTCGCTCAGGAACTACGCATACCACACCGAAAGAGAAAATCAGACAGAGAGAAAGATTGAAGTGAATGAGAAAAACCGAGAGCGGCACCTATACCTTTCAAGTGAAATAAGCAGACAGAAACCCCATGAGATAAATGAAAATTGAGCTACCTGGCACTGGTTTTGGTACTTCTTTGAAGGTCTGCCGACAATATAAATCTGTGAGGGGCTGAGGCCTAGCATGTTGTAAACAGAGATGTCCTTCATGGAGCCATAAGCAGAGTTGATCTTAATGTGACACTGATGAAAGACAAAACAATCAGTCAGACATGTGTGCAGCATTACAATGCAGCAGGCTACAACACTATGATGAGAGTGAGAAAGAGCTGAGTGTAGGGAAGGGAACAAAATGTTTCACGTGCCATAAAACAAAGATTAACTGCCCAGTTAATGTCACAGCAGTGGTTTGTCTCAGAGGTGTACCTCTTGTATGAGGTTCCTGAGGAAGATGGTCTTCTGTCGCAGGGGATCGTGAACCAGGCCTTCAGAAAAGAAGATCATCCCGTGGGGGAAATTGTGCTGCGAGAGCCAGGATACAACACGCTGTTTCTGCATATCAGGGCGGCCTGTGATGTAGATGATCAGATATCCCAGGTCTTGCCAATGCCTGCATGCGAATACACAACATCAAACACACATCAGAAGGATTCAGTTTGATCGGTGGTGGCGTTATCACGGAGAGGACCTGCTGAGAGGCTGAAAAAATGCAGTGCAAGCATATGCATTCGCTACTGAATTTGTACATTCATCTGAACCCCTTTTAAGCTCCCAAGAGGTGAATTTTATTTACGGACGTATACGCGCACACACTTTCAGAGCTTTTAGGCAGGTACCTGACAACATCAACAGCTCCGGGGCGGACCTTCGGGTCACTGCCCATGATTGACACGCTGGCAGCAAAAGAGCCGTCAATGCTGAAGACCACACACTCCATGCCCCGCGGCAACACAGTCAGGTAGGCCTCTGCACTGGTTTGATCCCCCCTTGGGATTGAAAAAACAGAGAGATTACATGAGAACTGAGAACTTTTAGCTGATACACATGGTTGTTACTCCCTTCAAGGCCTCCCTTTTATACTGCAATCTCTAGTAAGATGCTCGCACACCAATCCAGAGCATGGATATACAACTACAATCAATAAATCTCTCCTTTTCCACATATTGCTACATCTTATTTGATAATATTGTGCTGTGTAAAGGGCATGGATGCTTACTTGACCACCATTTTAATCGGATACACTCCCAGACCAAGCTTCTTGCTCTTGGGTATGGTGTAAGTGACTCTGCCGCTGCTGTTGGTGACCTCGGTGTCAAAGTGCACCCAGCGGCCAGACTGAGGTTGTGTCATCAGCAGAATGTCCACCTGAGAAGGGATGAGGAAGGTCAGCAAGTACAGATTATCATTAGTCTCAGACACAGAAACATGCAGTACATCAGCAGGAATAAATCAGGCAGCTGCTTTTCACCTTTTCTCCAGTCAGAGTGACCATGTCCAACGGGCCGTACATGAAGCGACCGACTAGAGTCTGGGGGCCGTCCTCAGTGGCAATGACATCATTCACCCTGTGGTTGGCTGTGACGTTCTAGGACAAGAAGGAGCACAACATCCATCATTCAGGACACTAACAACACAGTTTAAAGGCTAAATCGCAACAATAATTTGTCTGTGGTGCGCTGCTCATGAGATATTCTGGAGTAAATCTTAGTAGTCACTGAGGAAGATCGTGAGATACAGATCAAAGCTCCAAAAAACAGCTACTTAATGGACTCTGAGGTTAGATTATTTTGTCACACATCAACAACAATACTAATTAATTAATGATTAACCTTCCTCCCTTGTGCTCAAATATCAGCAAGCATGAAACACGCTGCGAGTTCACAAGCAGATCACAAGAGATATGAAGCTCAAATTTAAAGTTATGTGAAATATATTTCATAATGACTAAGATATAAACATACATACAGTACAGTTTAAGAGACACTGTGCTGAAATGATTGAAAGACTATTTGCAGTACTAGACAGCAACATGCTATAGCATCATATGGGGTGCCTCAAGGATCTATTGTTGGACAACTGTACTTATTAATTTTCAATAAACGCCTCTGAGACAGGATTTCTGAAATGTTTTGCAGATGTTACAAATCTCATTTTTTCCCATCATGATATAGCAGTGCTTAATATGTGTAAAGCAAACATGCTTTAAATGAATTAGCTGCCTCTTATTATTAAAAATAGAATTTTCTGATACACAGAGATGACTGTCATACTGATTGTTCTCAGTTAATCCTATGAACTTCTGTCGAGACAACTGGGCTTCTCTTTTGGAAGACGTTTCACCTTCATCAAGAGGCTTCCCTTAGTTCTAACATACTGATAGGAGTCCCAGATATACACTGTCACTCCCAAAATACATTGCTAATGGACTATTAACAACCCAAGACTCACATGCCTCGAGGTGTGAATGGTTGTAAAACTGCCAATCAGGGATGACTCATGGTGTAATGGTGGGGGAGTTTTCTAGGGAGGAATCTCATGACTGCATTGTAAGTACCTGATCTGCTTGTATTGTCTGTTTGTGTTTTTTTTGTTGTTTGTTTGCTTTTTACAAATGTAACACTTTTCCATGCTGCCCTCTTGGCCAGGTCACTTGTTTCAAACCATCTGTCTTCTCTGTCCAGAATGTGACCTTTGCTGTCTTCTAAGGAGTATCCATTATTCTTTCAATGCAGGTTGACTGCTGAATCTTATCTGGAGGAGCCATGTGATTTGAAGGTTACAATACATATGGGGGACTCCCTAGAACTGATGAAGCCACTTGAATTAGAGGTGAAATGTCCAGCTGCCTTCTACTGAAGCTCTTAGGATTACCATGACCTGGATGACTAACAATCTACATATTTAATATTCTCAGTTATAATTTGCAACTGAGAAAACTAACTTTCCATATCTTTAAAGTATTAAGTGATGACAAACTTTTGTGTTTGACTTTTATTCTAAAATACAGTGGTTTTCCTGGTATTATTGGAAAAAATTTACATCCATCAAGTCTATAATGCCTTCTTGCATTGCATTATAGTCTAGTTTATCCATTAAATTACTGTTATATTACGTAAGCAAGTACATATTTCTCACATCTTAACTGTTTTGTACAAAGGAAACTGGTTAGACTAGTTACCTCTTACTCTAATTGTCTCACATAAAGTATTGTACAGATGTATCAGGCCCTAAACACATGAATGAATAATGAGAGTGCTCTCAAAATAATACCACAAATAGTTTTATTCGTCAAAAGTGTAGTAATAAGAACTAATGTAAATCAAAAAATGTTTTGGCCTTAACCTCCCCAGGCCTTTAGAACAGCATACATTCTCCCCAGTACACAGTTTTGTATACAGGTTGTTCCAAGCACTTTGGAGAAATTGCCAGGGTCCCTCTGTGGATTTAAGCTGTCTGGATTACTTCTGTCTTGTCATTTCATCCTAGATGGATGCCATGACAGATCTGTTGGGGATCACACCCTTTAAACAGGACTCCTCGTTCTTCTTGTCGCTAAGGGATATTTCTTTATGTCTTTGGCTGTTTGGGGTTCTTGTTACCTGCTGCAGAATTCATTTGTGACCAATCAGATGTCTCCATGACGGTATTTCATAATGGATAAGAATGTAAACATCTAAAGGGGCCTAAAATGTGCATATTATTATATAGGATTAGACAACATGTAGAGTAAGTATGTAATGAAGTCTGTGTCTACCTGAGCTATTGATAAGCTCCACTTAAGACATTGCTGGTGTTTGTCCTTGCATGACATATCTTTACAAGCCTTTGAGACATACTAGAACACAACAAGAGAGAAAATCGCTTGAGTGTTCCATGCCTTAATGTGTTGCATTTCCAAATTTTAATGTCCAGCCAAATTCCTCAAAAGCATGCACTGTGGGACCTTCCAGAAAAGCGTGTTAACTCCCTATTAAGCGTCCTTGTCTTGTTCTTGCCTTCATATTGCCCTATTCAGCGAGTACCTCCAAATGAGCCAGCAGAGAAACTCTAATCCCCAAATCTCTTCTCGCTGAGATGGTTGCATTTTAATAGAATATTATGAGCCCACTGATGTATAATTCACAGACTCTGTTGTGGGATAACATGACAGAAATTCTAATTTTCCGACCAACTTCTCTTCTCTGCCCTGCTGTTGTCCTGAATGTGGTTGTTACATTGTAGATAGTGTTTCATTTCTCATTCCACATTTCAGGGTTTATAATTATGAGGCAATGATAAAATATGTACTTTTAACAACATATAATTGACAAGGACGACTTATGTATACATAAGACTATCCCAGATGTACAACTTTATGACTAAACAAAAGCAACAGCAATAAATGTAACCTGTTAACTCCATCTTTGGTTATTGCTGCAGTTTCATAAGATGTAATAGGCTTAGATGACATTTTGTTTACTTGTAAATACTCTGCTGTTTATTGACAACACTCACTGAAAGATAATGGAGCATCTGCACACAACAAACACAGCTAAGTGCTAATGTGGTTAACAATGTTGTTGTTGTGTTTTACTGTTTCGCCACACCAGCTAATGATAATTGATTTAAAGGATGTGACATCTAACAGGGAGGTTCAACATTTCCAGCTGCTATTCTGCATTAGCTTCTTCAACGGTTAATTGTGTGCCAGCACGTGGTCTCGCTAACTGATCCTGCGATGGCAAGCGTGCAAGAAAACATATATGGGTACACCTGTACATGCACATACACGAAAATAAAGTGCATAAAACACGGCCTGTTGCTATGTGACTTCAGGAGGCCAGACAGTGTTCAGTATCTGGTTATCCATCCGTGACACAATCCACTAAGAACTCCCTTTGTGGTCATATGTGAAAATGACACAAACAAGCAACATGTGGCTCGGCATCACACAGTATCCTCTCGTGCACCCAAAAGCTAATCTGTGAAAGAGCAGCACACAACAGCAGCCGCACTAGTGGTCCCTCTCCAGCTGCGACAAAGACCTCTTACCAAGTCAAGGAACATCAGAAATAGATGCTAAGTCTCTCTGAATAGTAGCACTTTGCAGCAGATGAGCTGGCAGTGTCCAGATCGAATCAGCATGGAGCTACTCTGTACTGAACTCAGGACAGAGGAACTGCTTTAAGCACTAACATAAAAAAAACACATCCCTTAGCAGAGGTGAGGCATGCACAAGATGGGAAAAAAGAAAAACCTTCAAACTCAAATATAGATATGTTTCCATGGCACTCTGGTTATACAGTTCTATTTATAGTCTCATGAAAAGCAAGCAGTCACTAACTTGGTGTCTTTAGAAAATGGATAGCATTGTGACCTTGATGGCTCTACTCGGCGGAACTCAGAAGCATCAAGTAATTGCGTGCATCTGCCTGCTTCAAGGTGAAAGTGTGGGAGTATTTTAAGAAATGCAGGCAGGCCACAGACAGCTAAAGCTGTATAAATTCTGCATTTAATGATAAATGTATTTTTAGTTTGAGTGAAGGCCATTGTGGCAGCCTGGAACATGTAACGTTTTCCAGCTGCGACATTGAGGCAGATACATGTATGAATATTAACCTTGAAGGTGGAGGAACCACATGATGCTTACATCAAGGTTTATAAGACACTTCCGCATTCTTGCCATTGTCGTTTCATCTGCAACCAGCACAAGACCTGTTTTGATCCAAGGTTGTTAAATAAATGCCTCAGCTGACCCTCAATCTGAGAGTCTGGAGCAAAAAAATCTTTAAAGGCAGAAAAACAGCGTGTGAGGTTGTGTAGGTGGGTATATTTCTGAGAATTCTGAGAATATCCCAGGTTGTGTAATATCTTGTGTCTGAGCCAAATTCCTTTGTTAAAATATTCATGTATTCGTTCACATAAAGTTTCAGTATGTGCCTCTGAAAATTAACTATGCAACCTTAAATTCACATTTCTGTTCAGATTGATTTTTGCCATCAGAGCAAACTGGGACGAGTGTATTTATACAAAATAAACACCAAATAATTTATTACCCTTAGTTTGACATGTGTCCTCCTTCTGAGCCATTTTTCACGTGGGCTGGATGGAGAGAACGGAGCCGAGTCCAAGTGGTCGGATTCCTGGGTCTTCACACAGTCGCATCGCATGAGCTGTCAGTTAAAGACATACATGCGTAAGAGCAGGCATTTTCACACATTTTCCTTTGAGAGCGCATCAAACCATTCGGCAGAGAGGATAGGTTTGTCTGTTAGTAATGATGCAGCACAAAGAACAGACAATAAAACTGTGGAAGAAGCCTTAAAAAGCAAATCTGCAGTCATGTTTGAGGATCATAAATTGCAATTCCAATGGAAAGCGGTTGCAGCAAGAGCCACACTGACGCAGATTAAAGGCTAAGGGGCGATTTGGAGTACTTGTGGAAAATTACAGCTCACTACTTGAAAGAGGAACTGAATGTCATTTTTGATTTGATCACTGAGTCGCTTGGACCTTGGGATGCTCCTCTTTTCAGAATATCCTCTTAAACACACTGAGCTCTGCCTGAGACAAGTACAGAAACAGCTTGGTTTAACAAATACCTGCCTGTGCAGCTCCTATAGATCATGACAATTATTTAATATGATGCAGCATAAAGGTTTATTAGTTATTTCCTATTAGCTCCATTTGTTCCCCTTATGTTTTCTGATAAAGAAGACATGATACAGCAGATAGCGGCAGGGTAAAAAAAATCTAATTTTTTTCTTTCTTTCTGCTTTCTATTGATCAAACCAGAGGTTTCTAATAGGACACGATGTAATACACTCTTTTATATATTTTTTGTGCTGCTCTTTTCTCACATTTCTTAAAATCTGAGAATTGTACAGGCAGCTCATGTGCTCATCGCAACATTTCCAGGTCTCATGGTTTCCAGCTTTTAGTGCAAGAAATATACTGTGTGCACTTTAAGACGCTTATAATCAAAGTTTGGGTCTGTACAACTAAAGAAAGTTGATGATAGAAATATGGAAATGACTGGAGACTCAACCTAAGCTAAAAACACATTTGCAGACCTTTATAATTCTAACCACCCATGAAAAAATAGTTTCTCTCCACGCATTTCATTTCTGACTTCTGCAGATTACAGTCATGGCCTTTTACATTTATTCATAAACCAGGCCAAACTACAGAATGAGAAACAGTTTTGTTCAGGTTTTAATCGTAGCCAACATGCATGCTAAAATAACCTCCAGTTGTCTGAAGCTCGGATGTGATGTGAGATGAATCCTAAAGAGCTTCGCAGAAGATAAAGGGTGCTGACTGTTGATGGTGACCTTGTACTGTTTTGCAGACCATTGCAGGATCTCAACAGTTCTGACCATCACTCATCAAGCCTAATTCAAGGTAAAAGTAGGCCTTTATATCATATACAGTGTTCTCAGCTGTAAATCCAGATCATGACTCAGCTTTGGATTGAGGCTTAACCTACTATAAGATGCTTAAACATGACCTCACACAATATTTAAGGTTAAACGCTTCAGTAAATCTCTGGTTACCCTGTTTATTTCTCATTCTGACTGTTTCTCTCCACAGTTACAAACTATAAAGCAATGTTGGTGGCATTACTGGCTCGCTGCGACACTTGTGCTAATAACATATTCAGGGTGTCACGTGGTGCAGAAGAAAGTGGCAAACAAATAAGAAGCTTTTTTTTTTCTTAGCTGTGTTGTTTGAGATGCAAGAAGACATCATTAAACAGCAAAGTTCACAAAACTGGCAAGAAAGAATAGAAAACATCACAGAGTCTCATTTCAGTGTCTTAACCTAAGACTGCAACCTGAAAAGTCAGTAAGGATGCAGCATTTAAAGCATGAA